>KZ308307.1:1679834-1715992 GCA_000376725.2 Ladona fulva
TAACTAGAGATATATTATAAAATGTATTTAGATTTGATCTAACGGTACGTAGTGAGTCGCACGTATCTTTATTATGGCTCTACATTTACGAATTAGACTGCCTAAACCTCCCACTTATAACTTGAAAATATAATAAGTCTAGTGATTACTTTTATCCAAAATAATGATCAGTTGTGATTATTTAATTTAGTTAATATATTCATATACATATTTGAGGTTCCGAAGCGGAGTTTTGCCGCTGTCGAGTGTAAAAGATTCTTAAAACCTGTGGCTCCCTGTGACATCAGGTTTGGTCACACCTGAAGAAAATTATTCTTGGATTTTCTAAGATAAACCGTTAAAATGCAGTTAAATGAAAATGCTTTCGTGGCTGCACTCATCAATATTTAGAATAACTTATCCAGATTACTATCTTCCTCTTAAGAAAGTAGCAACTCCCTTATAGTCAGTCTTAAAAATTCGCTAATCCCTGGAGTTGCGCCTTGACGAATTCCGGTGGACGCAATCTGCTCGAAATGTCGACAAAACGTCACCCAACTCCACCTCGGAATACGGCTAATCTGTTTGTAGTACACATCTTAATGGATTCTTCTTGGACTACGGAGCGGAACTTTAAGCGAGCGTAACGGAGAGGATTTCTCCGCTTCCCGCGACACCTTAAGAGGTGTCTACTCCGTCAATGACAACCCCCCTCATAATCCCCACCGATGATTTCATCTTGCTCTCGGAAGGCGTGAAACGAAGACCTTTTCTTCTCCCTCTAAGTAGGGTGGTTTTCGGTCTTGAGGGACAGCTGAAGAATAGGGTAGCGCGGCTTCCTCCAAGGGCAACCTGGGAAAAAGACCCATAGGATTTCGGACAGCCCTCACTGCGCGTTTTCCATCCCTCAAGACTCTCAATGACGTCTTGCACAGCCGATTCAGGTAACCTCCCTCGCAGAAGAAGAGCAGACAGGTCAAGAGGAGCTGAGGGAGTGGAAATCGTCAGCTGCTGTCCGTTAACGTCCATCTGGTAGCCTTCTTTCTCCTCCATCCGAGACGGACGCCTTTTGTCCGTAAGGTTTTCGTCTCTGAGGAAAATCTTTCTTTCCTTGGACATTTAACGTCCTTCCGTTTTCCCTGGGGAAAAGTAGAGTTTAGAGAAAGGGGGAAGTACACGGACTTTCTGAATGACAAGAACACGGACTCCGGGGGTCCTCCGCAGTTCTTCGCCGTGGAGAAGGACAAAAGGTCGCCATTATCACCGTTCTGTATGTAAGGCCTCGCAATGAGAATTTTCGAAAGGGGAGGATGAAGCTGAGATGAACGTGCAGGAGAGAATTCGCAACGGAATTCTGCGAAGGTATCTCATTACAGTTTCAATTGTTAGCAATTGTAGAAGAAAATAAAATCAGAAATCCGCTAATATCTGCCAATGATTTTTCACTCACGTATGACTTATATTATAATATATACTTTTATTTATAACTGAAGTTGTATAATTAGTTTTATTCTTTATTTTTAGTTTTAATGTCTTTTTATGATTTTTATTTATTTTTTTGGACATTTTTTATTTTCAAATTTTATGTTTGTTACATGGTTAATTGTTTTTAATTCATTGTAAAGGCCTTGTGTTGTTTATGGGTTTATTTTAAATAAATATGGTTGTTATTGAAAGCGAAATTCCTCTGAAGCACTGAGACGATATAGCTCTCGCCGAATATTAATGTTTGAATTTTTATTAACGTTTTATCTCATTCAAAACATCTTTTAAAAGAGCGAAATCATGATTCTTTCGATAAATTCGTATCGCGCATTATTCTCGTTATGGAAATCAAATAACAAGCCTGTTAGTACTTGACATGTTTTGAAGACATTGAGAATTTAACAGACAAAATGTCATGAAATACATCAGCATGTATTAGCTCATTATTCATTCTAATCTATCTAAGGATATTATGGTTATTATTTGTCATGTATATATTTTGATATAGTAGTTGAGGCACTGTATTAGGAGCTGCCCTCGGAAGGTTTTCCTCCTGATTATGATGAATACAATTTCCCCCTCACTAAATTTAATTTCGACTATGCTTTCTTGATTATTCTTGTGCTGTATATTTTCGGGATATTTTTACCCCAGAATTGTAATGTATGTATGTACATTTTATAGAATTTCACACCTCTTTTTCAGCAACGTAAATTTCACAGCAACATCAGCTTCTTATATGGATGTACATCCATATAAGAAGCTGATGTTGCTGTGTATGTAATATGTAAACATTCGAAAAATATATGAACTTTCTATAGTACATATAGTACATACATATTCGAAAAATATAGGAACTGTAATATAATATGTACATATTCGAAAAAAACTTTCTATAGTCCCTAAAGAGCCCAACATAAATCAAATAAGGGAACGAGTCTTCTGTATGCTTCGTATATTTGAAAAAAATAATGATAAATCCATGCTTTCGAGACGTTTAAAGTGGGACTGTTCTTCTTCTCATGTCAGTTACACCCTATAAATTTTAAAATATTCTGTGGGCTACTTTGCATGAATAAGTTAAAATTAGCAATTACATTTGGCAATTTTTTGTTGAGCAAGGCAAAATTAATCGCTAAAAAATACTTACTGATTGTTTTTGATATTAATGGTTCAGAAAAGTGTGATCCTTAGGCCACGGACGGAGATTGTGACGGGGGGCTACCAGTAGGACTTGTCATTTGCGGGATTTTTAACAATCCCGAGATTCCCGGATGAAAATATTCCTGGGATGGGATAATATTCAGTGAAATTGACGGTGAAATTGTACAAATTCATTTAATTTTCAGAATTTTTAATGATTTCTAGCTTAGATACATTCCTTTTTTGTTTAAATAGATCACGTAACAAATAAAAACAAGGAAATTTATTGCGAGCAATTTAAAATACTACTTATAAAAATGAGTAAAACATAGTAGAGGTAAGAAATTTAACAGTTTCACTCATGTCCCTCAAAATCACAAAACCGTATAAGGCTACACTATTAAGATCGCTATATTTTATTAGTACTTGTTATAATGCTCTTCTAAAAACATAGTCCTTTGACAATTTCATCACATAGTATGAGTATTCATTGGCAACGAAAAGGCTAGCTAGGAGAATGCTGTCTTTGTTTCTCCGGATGTGGGAGGGATACTAAGAAATGAATTGAACTTACTAGAAGGGAAATACCGGGATATCCCGGAACACCCTTCAACATTCTCGGAAAACGGGAAGTTGACTTTACATACGGGATCCCGGTACCACAAGCACTAGCTGCCACAGCAGCGAAATAAGTTTGTAATCAGCCATATAAGGGAAAATCACGGAAAATGCGGGGAGCATGACAAAGATCTTTGGGGGTCGACTGTAATTTTTGACAGCATAATAACGTTCTTAGGAAAAGAAGTACGAGAAAAACTGTTCCAACGTGTCCCCCGTCATGGGGGGTAGTTACCACCAACGACCTTCGTTACATCTACCGGTGCTGTCAGAGGATGAAAACGAGCGTTCCATGGCAATAAACATTCGCACGGTTAAGGAATTTTATGGCTGAGATATTCGCTCTCGAGCAAATCGGACGAATGAAAAAAGTACGTGCTAATGAACGGTAGTGAAGGATTAAGGTGAGCCGAACGGGAGGGCGAGACTCCCACGGGATCGCGTGGGTCGACGGAGTTATGAAATGAGTCCCTCCGACGTCCGAATAAAAAATCCTGGCAATACCGCCGTGAATTATTGTACTTTTTGATCTCGTGGAATATAAATTTCATCCGCTGACGACCTTATCGCGTTCTGTCGAGCAGGTGTTTTCGGTGCGTTCCGACACTCCCGAAGAACAGGTGCTGGCAACTCCGACCTCCCCGTCTTCCTCGACGCAAGATTCCAGATTGCGAATGCGAGTAATAACACATGCGAGCGATGATGTAGCGGCGAGTTTTTTTTCCTTCCCTGAAAGGTCTACGTAAGGACGAGGTCGCCATCTCCCCGAACCCGAACGGGTTAATCATGCAATTGATAACGGCAAAAACGTTGGTAAATAATTCATACGACGTTTCCGATCCGAAGGTTCGATCTTTCCCCGAAAAAACGCTGCCTTTATGATTAATCGCGGGAGGAAATGAATTTCCTATTTTTTCTGACGAAAAGGAGCGAACCTTTCATGCGGGGGCCCAAGGATAAATTGGCCATTACCCTTCCCGGCTTGACGTTCTAACATCCAACGGACAACTAAGCAAAATCCAGGATGAGCTTTCTCCCCGGCTGGGAAAGCTAATGAATTATTAAAAGATTCCGTGAGGTGGATGGAGGAGAGCGTTTGAGAGGGAAACTGGGAAAGCTAGGTACGAACTACTCGTAGGGAAAAATGATGGATAAACTCGCGCTGGAAAAAGAAAGATACATGGAATCCCGGACAGCTAAGAGGTATGAGCGAGTAGGCGGTGGAGTATGGGGGAAGATAAAAAGGTTGAAATATTTTAAGCGAGGATGGAACAAGAGAGGCAGCGGGTGGCACCCTAGCGATCGTTTGGAAGGACGTGAGCATCACGATGTGTTAAAAGGAAGACGTCAAGTTTTGGAGATTAGCTCTATTTGAAAACGGGCGGAGGTGGCTCCGAGGGGGCGGGGAAATTCGTCCGGGGGAAACATTGCTCGTGAGCGTAGAGAATGCACGGGAACGAGATTGAGATGCCCCGTTGATGGTGAAGGATGACGAAGCAGGGAAGCGATTGGCACCGAAATGCTTTCTTTCGACAGGGAAACTTCTCAGGGGAACCAGGATTTTTTATCTCCTGGTACAGAAATGAGATGAGATTATGATTCGTCAGAATTGACCGTTTTCGGAGGTCTCGATCGACTGTCACTCGGCTATCCGAATTCAAATTCGACCAAGTTGAACTCACTCGTTTGGCCAACAACACAGTTTCTTTCGTCACTTGAACGATAAACTTTCAAAGATGCCGGCCTCCATGTTGTAGTGGTTAGCGTGTTAACCTAGCAACGCAGGGTCTCGGACTCGAATCCTGGTTAATGCATGGTTGTTTGTGATTGTGACTTCAAAAAGGTTAATTGTAAGAGTTCTCTCTTAAGACTAATATTCACCTTATAAAGTCGTCATTTCTATCATTATTATTTATATAAGGTAAGAAATGGATAGTTTCCCCTGACCACAAGAAACTTAGCTTAAGTGAGAGATTTCACGTTCTCTTAATGAACATAGGGCTATTTCATAAGTTATCACAACTTTTTTCTCCGCTAAAAATTGGGCTGTAATCTGCCAAACCACACATTTTATATTCTGCAGCAATCAATTGCAAATATAATTATTATAATCAGTTGTAAAAATCATTGCTCCGTTAAATTATCGTTTAATAAACCCAAAACTCGCGCGAAAACACCTATTTGGCAGGATTGACCCTAAATATTCATGGATATATTATATTTGCTCTTCCCTATCCCATCTTTCCAACATTTTCCTTCTAATACGAGTATTATTTCAGTCGGACATGTGTCTCAATACGGCCCTAACTCTTTTTTCTATCACATTCATCACTATATATACTATATAATACATAATATACCGCCTCCTTTCAGGGCTTCGACATTCGTTTTTCTTTCCGTTACACTCATTTTTAAGGGCCTACTCAGTTCCTAAAATTTCTTCAATTCCTATATAGGCACTCCAAGGGTCCATCATTCCATGTGTATTCCATATTCCATGTCGTGGGTTCGATTTCCTGCTGATCGAGTTTTTTAAGGTTAGATGATTGTTTTTGTTCGTCCGTGGTTACCGCTTACGTTCCACATGTAATTGTTCAATAAATGGATGCTTGTGAGGACATCGGAAAAAAATGTTATATGCGAATAATTAATAAAATCTGCCTTTGTTTGCGATAGTTGTCCAAAATTTACATTTATTACATTTTCAAGTGATTTAGAACTAGATGCCTCAGAAACTTTTTAAAATTGTCGATTCATTGTAATTTGCGAATACCTTACATCAAAATCCACCGAATGCGTTCTTTGTTTTTTGTAAAGGAATAATAAAAAGTTCTTTAAAAGGTCGCAATAAAATAACATCATGGAAGACTTGTCGGTCAAACGAGATCCTCCTAATGATATTTCGTTCACACAAGAGTCAATATAACAATAATGATAATCACTTCTTCGGGCGAATTTCCGTCTGATAGACCATTCTTACAATTAGCGCTTAGTGCCTTTTTAATAAACGCTAGTCAAGAGGGTGTCGGTAAGGTGAGAGGATACCTACTTTTTAAAGGAAACCTTTCCAGGATAATCAGAATCTTCCCGAAGGTAAAAGGTACATAAATCAGATAACATTATGATGCGTTGAGAGAGGCTGTTTTTGGGTTCTGAGATTGAACGGGATTACTGGAGCAGGAAAAGAGAGGGAACTAATTAGAAAAGAATTTACGACGAAATGATCGAAAGGATTGTCAGATCCACGTTATCATACATCGAGAATAAATTACAAGGCTGCTTGACGCTGTCACGAGGACGTCCTATGCTTTTACCAGACGTAAATAGTCTTCATCGGATTCCTTCGGATTATATTCTGAATATTTAAAGAATAAATGTATTCGTGACGTTGGGATTGGTTTTATTGATTGGGATGTCTGATTTGTCGTTGTCGAAGAGGAAAAGCTGCATAAAATGTCATTATATATTCTTTCGTGTCCCATGTAATGGTCTACTAAACTATTAAAATTTCCTCATCGAAGAATGATGCGATATTTATCTAACAAAGAGTAATTAGTTTCTAAGTTTCACAATGTGTTATACTGTTACTTGATGTCTTTCTTTTGAACGTTTACTGCCAAGTTAATATTACTGTCATACCGTTGAATAAGAGTTGATAAATTTATTTATACATCGCATACAGCATTAAAGCCAATTGAAAGTGATATTCATAACAAGTAAGCAAAAAACAAAAAAAAAACAGCAACAATTAATAGGACAAGAAGCAAGAGAATAGCAATATATCAGAATCAAAGCACCTTATCAGCTGTATCTGCATCTGAAGTATTCGCTGGTCCCACACAATATCACAACTCTTATATCAGCTCTCAGCGTTGTTGATTGTGGATCGTTACCGCCCTGTGATAATATCACAATATTTTCCAATAGTACTGGGTTTCTCTCTATTGGCAACATTGAAATCAAAATTTGATATATTCCTTTCCAGATATAAAATTACTAGGATAAGCGTACGTTAACCGTTCGGATAATAAGTTTTCCTTTTCTCGTCAGTTAAGTTGATGTAGAATCCAATTAGTCGTTAGGAGCTATGAAAAAGATCGTGTACAACGAGAAGTAACTTCCCTCTAGTTAGGGCACACTTATGTAATACTTTGAGATCCGCAGGATAACGTTGCATTCGTGAATTACAATAGGTCCAGCGCAAATCATTTTTTTATGTGTGGTTATGACAAAATCATAGGCTTTACCAAGATGTTCCTGGACACAGAACAGGAATCTCTCGAAGAAAGAAGATTGAATTTAAGTTTGGACTTGCTGAATGAATTCAGAGACAATGCGTTCTCGGAAGAGGTACTTACCAGGTATGCGTCGACCCAGTTACATAGGCCGATTAGACTCTGCAAGAAAAATTAAGAAAATAAACTCTTGCACTAGGCGCTTATAAAATTCATTTTTTTGCAGTTGACACGTTACAGATGAGAGGGTATGTACCCCTTTGCATGTGCCGAAAGGCCGCTTGCAGGATGCATACAAGGATGTGGATAAATCGACCTCACCTTAGTCAGGCAATTGTAGAGTACAGTGTTAACGTTTCCCTTTCGGAATCCAAGGGTAATCTTTTAGTTGTAGTCATTTGGCAACCATTTGCTTGAAGTCCAGGGCCTATTTTCCTGAGATCCTTCAGAGTATTTGCAGCTGCGTCGTTATTAACCATCGACCCTTTTTTAAATCACCTGTTGTTACCAGTGGAAGTTGCCGTTCCACCAGACATGTGGGAATGAGATGTTGGCGGCAAAAAGCAAGTTGCCAGTGAGTAACACAGATTAAGACATTTTTACCTCACTTTTTCGCGCGGTCGCATCCCAGCTATTAAAGTCCTCATCTCCCGTATGATTTAATCCGAGGATGTCATAATAAAAATACACCGGCTGCCGTCGGCTGGACTCGAATTCTGCCCTCGGTAGTCCGACACAGGATGATAGCGCAGAAATCGAGCTGCATGAAGTGGTAAATAATGAAAGTGCGTTGGAAGAAAGGGGAAGGTAGCATGAATGGAGGACGGGGCAAAGAAGTGGGGAATTATCAGGAGAGAATGAAAGTCGCTCGTTGAAAGAAAGATGATGCGCGTTAAGATATTAAATTGCTCGTGGAAGGCTTAGGGACAGAGAGGAAGCTTTATGGTAAGGATAATATTAAGAAAAATCCGCTGAGTAAGCACTTCTCCCTGGATTATAAAGTAAAGGATTTAATTATAAATCTGCCCACATAATGTTAGGATTTCGTAGGGAAAGAGGTATCTGAAGTGTTTATTTTCCAGTCTAATGATTCCGCAATTATGTTGTCACCGTTGGAAATACTTTAGGACCATCAAGTAAATCCTTCGAGGATCCTACGGAAAAGCTGCTGTTTAAATCAGAGTTATTTTCCCTTTCAAGTTATATTTTCATTATGTTCGTACCTGATTGCATTTCTAGTTCATTTCTAGTTCAGGCCATCGAAAAATACATCAAGATGATTTAGATTTAAATCCATATTCATGTCCCTGAATTTGAAAAATATCCAGATGTTGTTGATCTTCTATTCTTTGCTCTTGAAAATTTCCGTGAATATTGTCAAATACTCTCATTTAAAAGGATAAATTTACACCAAAAGTGTTTCATTTATCTTTCAAAAACAATCTCTCTGAATTTTACAGTAAATTGTAAATTATTTATCTACTCGTACCAACATGATAAACACCTTAGAACTTCACCACGGAGGCTTCTGCTTCTTGTTTTGATTAGGACACTGGTTGGCGTGTATATGGCCAAACTAGTCGCTGGCTGTTTTCCCTGGTGATTTTGCTGTGTAAAAGAATCAGGAATCAAATGAAAATGTAGCAAGACTGCTCTCTTCATGGATCTAAGCACCAAGAGAGAAGGTGCCCAAACATCCGATCGTGTTTCATCAGTCGATCGCTAGTCGTTCCTTCGTTTGACCATTCTATTTACACTATTGCTAATATTCGTAACAATATTTTCGTTGTACCTAGCCAGACAGCCGGAAAAATTACATTACTAGTCCTTGAGCTACAACTGCGAAAGACCTTTTTCATTTGAACACATTTTCTGTTTCCTAATTTTGATTCCACCTAAGAAATTCCAAGTAATAATAATTTTTCTGATTCTGATTTTCATTTTCATTGCAGTTGATTGCAAAATCTATGCTTGTGATTTCGATATTTGTCTTATTTTTGTTAACTATATCATATTTAGGTACGTTCCCTTTCTTGCTACTTTTACTAAAGATTAGGATTGGAATTCTGTAAATTCTGTAGATATCTAAGTTTTAGCAAAAGTGTGGCTCATATGCACGTAAGCGTTCTGCAGCCCAGGCTTAAAACATCCTCGCTACCACTTAGTACTTCAATTTATAGCATCTTATCGAACAAATTTTCGCGGATACCCAACCAACTATCAAATCTTCGCGGTATGAACATCGGCATCGAATCGACATTGATGCAGACAAACCAAACTAGCGAAAAGAGCCCACCTTTTCCCCCGGCGTCTCAGCTGAACAGGCGTCAATATCTTCCGCGCGCTTCCACACAAAACTCGGCGAGTACTCTCACAAGATACCGCATTTATGCCGCAACGGGGGCCAAAAAAGAACCAATCCATCACAGTCTCCGGAGCGAGGAATGGATAGAATCGTGTAGAGAGAGAACAAGAGAAAGGGAGCGCCGTTGACTGCGGAATTGGTACTACGCCTGTTGAATATAAAAGATGGGAGTGTAGGAGTTGGGCCGGATAAAAAAGACTAATAGGGCCGGCGAGGAATGAGGTGACGGGGAGGTGGATTGAGTGAGAGGTTTGAACTGGCGAAGTGGAGGAGAGAGAGATGATGGAGGAAGAGAAAGGAGTGGAGGAAAGGGAGAGAGGGCAGGAGAGGTCAGGACAGGTGGAAGAAGATGGAAACATAACTGGAGGGAGACACGTCTCTCCCCCAAAGGGTAAGAAGAGAGAAGATAAGAGTGACGGACGACTTACAGGGGTGTACGGAGGAGAGATTTTTTCATTTCATACAGGAATGAGAGAAGCGAATGGTTTCCTTCGGGAAGGAAAAAGAATCCTCCGGGAAACCCTCGAAGAATGGCCGCCGAGAGTACCCTTTGCCGTAGAAGGCCTCGAGCAGCTTCGAGATGAAGAGCCATGAGTTTTTGGTGCAGAACACGCCCTCCGTGGAATAATAACGAGAAGCTGCGAGAGAAGAGATTTGGGGTGGAGATACGGGAAGACGGCGCCGCAGCCGAGGCACGGCTTGTATTTTTCCGGTCCCTTCCTCCACTTCCATAGCCGGTGCGGGAGCCTCTCTCGCCGTCGAAGATGGGACGGAGGCGATATCCCTGCACGCGCGTCGTACATCTCTCCACACACACCAGGGAGGGTGTTATTTTTTTGTGGGCCGTATTTCTCGGATTATGTTCTTTTTTCGGTGGTTTCGTCCATCCCATCCAAGTTTCCCGGGGAGAGGATATAAAGTCGATCCGTCCGGGAGTCCAACGGGGAGATATATGTCTAAAACGCCTCTTCTCTATGGGAGATTTTATCGAGGTTTCGGTGTAAAGCGGACGAGTTGTGGAGAAGTTTCGGGGCTTCGGAGACAATGTTGCGACCTCTAAATCGTCGATGGCTGGGAGATCTCTCTGATCTCAAGCTAGAATTTTTCTTCTCTGAATGACGTGTTCCCATAGTTCAGTGCTTTCCAACCTTTTTTCTTTTCGGCTGTCTTACATCATAACTCAAATTTCCTCGTTTTCCAGACAATGCGTTTTTCATTTTAAGTAGGATTTTCAATTGATAGAAATTTTCAAATTTTAAAAATTTAGGAACGAAGTCCCAATCCTAGATTGAATATATTGAACAGCAAGCAACTGTTATACATGAATTAAAATCGTATTATGTAGCACACCGAAAGCTTACTTATGGCACGCCAATTTGCCGAGGCACACTGGTTGATATGGTTTAATAAAATATAGTTTTATGCGTTTCGAGAGAAACCAAAAGGTGTGGATTTTTTATTATTCCGTTTAAATATATTTTTCCATTTTTATCAAGCTCAGAAACGTCATCATTTGATAATTCATAAGTTCGTTATTCATGAACTTAAAGAAAACATTTACCAGAAGCAATAATATTGTGTGTTTACCAGTTTATATTATATGAAAAATTATTACGAAAATTTATAAACGTATTATACGAAAAATACGTAGAACAAATAATTAGCGTCGTAAACATTAAGTATTATTCACCAAATGAGCTGAGAGTTCCGTTGACCCTCTTAAATTTTACTCGCAAATTCGGGTAATATGGATATCCTTTTGACAAAGAAACATCAAAAAAAAGTTATTTTACCCCTGCATTTTAAGGAGTTTCTATCGAAGAGATATTAACTTTATATGACTGATCACCCCGAGATAAATTCAATCCGTATAGGATATTAAAGAAAGTTAACTGAAACAATTACTACTTCTTAATAACTATTATGAATTTGAAATTTAAATGGACGTTCAATTCAACAACAACCTCAAGGAAGGAAAGGGATTTATAAGCTGTTTATAAAATGGCTGGGTCGGGCAAATAATTTTCGAGATGTTTCATTACGATATTTTTGGTAATTTAGTTTCATGGTATTTTTAATGAAAATTAATTGAGATGTAACAAAAGTTTATATTTTGAAATCACAGGATTTTAGGCTTTCTTAAGTGATTGGTGAACCAATTTCTCTTTGTTTCGTTATTATGCTTAATATGCTATAATAATAGTAAAATAAAACTAGTGAAAAGTCCGTCTTCCATTCCCAGAGTAACTACGTATAATATGTAATATTTAATTACTATTGAGCATTGAATACATGCACGGCATAATCCTTCATCTTGTTTATCGTCTTCGATAGAAAGACTTTCAGTGAGAAAGTAATAAGGCTAATCTACGGGGAACTCTGAACATAACAACAAAAATGGATGAATGTTTTCTTACATATTTTAATTAGAAGAATAAGAAGACAATAACCAAGACAAAGACACCAAGACACTATTTCATAAAGAGCATACAAGAACTCAAAGTGGTTCTACAAAAACCTACGAGGTTGATATTAATATGTGCGAGGAAGAACGTCCATGCGGTCGTTGAAATCTCCCACCTGCTCTCAGATTCCAATTTACTCTGGGGAAACTTTTCTGCAAGAAACGCATATCCAAGTTATCAGGGTGAACTTCTGCAGCAATAGTTAACTATATTTATAATTTAATTACAATCGAGAAAGGGTATACATCTCCTTTTTTTCGAAATGGGATATCTGCTCATCTCATCTAATCCCATCCGCCGCCTGAACACCAATTACGCCTCCTCTCTTTGAACTGCAGAAGCAGGTCCGGTGCTCCTTCGACTCGCCCTCTTCGGGACAATGGCAAACATCTTCCGCTTTCCTCGTGGTGAATTATTTGCGCCGCAATTTGCCGCGCCTTTGAAGAAATATGCTCTTTCTCCTATATGGAAGTCATTCTTCGCCAGCAGTGAGGGTCTCATTGGCTGCCACCTTCCCTTGCCATGGGAGCGTTATCAACGCCTCTCGGTAGCAGCGGTCGTGTTTCTTAGAAAAAGACTTTGCAAACACGCGAGGATGCGAGGATAATGGATAATGGATGTTCAACGCGTGATGCTTCGATTTACTCCGCTCCGTGCACCACTGGAACGTTCCCTTAACGAGGAACTTCCCGTTTATGATTCCCCGATGAAGATCCCAAATGACTCTGCCAGTCGGCTCGGAGCAAGAGCAAATAGACTCGCTAGCGATTGCCACATCCGCCGTTTTAAAATTCGATTCGATCGTCAACTTTCTCGATTTCATTTCGTGTAATCGCAGTCGTCGCCAAGAGGGGTTTATAATGAGACCTGGTTTTGCGCCTGAAAAAGTTTGCTCAGCTTAATTCGATGCGTACGCTGTCGCGAATGATATGAGGCGATTCGCGACCCGAGACCATGAGTAGTGTGGGATATGACAGGCGTGACATTCCTTTGAATTATCTCTTCGATAGGAATTGCACTCTAAATCTTTACTAGCAGAAGACCTGTTGAGTTACCGATTGTTCCGAAGCTAACATTTCGAAATTCATCACTTGAATTCTAAATTAGAGTTAGTTAATTACTTGAATTCTAAATTGAATTTTGCGCAGGAGTCTCTTTGACGAATCATCTACAAGTCAATCAAAAAAATATGCAATTTTTCTACAAGAGTGCTTGATTTTCTGCTTAAGCATAACCTTATGATTGCTTTTCTTAAGGTTATGCCTAAGTCATTTTTGTTATTGCACAAATTAACCCTCCCCTTCCGATACATACATTTTTATCTCGAGAGGACATTAACTTGGAAAGCTAAAAAATTCTGATTTTAAGGTTGAAGAGCATATCATGAACATGGGTGAGAAGTCGTGTGACATTCCCACTATACCTTATTTTCTTTCATAGAAAAATCATCTGTAGCATAAATTCAATGGTACTTGGCCGGACTTCGTGGAAAGCCATAATAACAAAATAAGCAAGCACTTCGTTATTTCCACAGAGAATTCTCTGTGGAAATATCGAAGTGCTTGCTTATTTTGTCATCTGTAGCATATTTTAGTATTGCTAAAAGTGCTTCGACAGCTTAGGTCATTTCACACATATGGGCTGCCACCGGGTATCAAACCCGGGACTACTATCACCTAAGGTGAATTAGGTACCACCTTGGACATCCGGAAGCCAATATAGCATATTACGAGGAAACATTTGACCCCATGATTACAGACATGCACGCAAATTAATGCTGCTTACTCGATGAAAATTATGACTATATTGTGGATCTTCAGTGCAACAAAGCAGTTTTATTGTTCGGCCGGTATAAAACGCTATCACCAAATAATGACATTTCTTGAAAAAATATTATAAGCGTTTAGTTAGGTAATGTTTTAACGTAGAACACGTGAGAATGAAGCTCGCACTTTTTCCATTCTAGCAACATAATTATGATAAACAGCTATTTTAACTGGTTTTAATTGAATTAATTCATTCCTGAAATGAGTGGAAAATTATTAATACTAATAATACTAATTTAACTTTAACTTTAATTTATTTCGATGTAATCACCTATTCCACTATCATCTTTAACCTTGAACGATCATACAATCATTTATTTTTGTTTATGTATAGTAAATTTAATGAAAAATGAATAGTACAAGTAGGTAATGCTACAACAGTACTTAATTTTTTTCCAGCCAATCGCTTGAAAGTAACCTGTTCTTATTTCCTTTGTGCGTCAAGCTTGAACTGAAGACAAAATATTGGACTCGATTTCTACCTGAAAATTGTCGATAGGACCACATAAATGGAATTAGTATGAATTGGCAAGTCCTTAGGCTCGAAATATTCATAGAATTCAACAGAGAAATAGTTAAATATAATCATTTTTATGATATGTCATTTTTATTTCTTCCTAACACCTTTAACGGATTTCTACGCATGATTTCTCGAAGAAGTATTCTCCCCATAAATCTCCACCTTTCACTTTATTTACTCAGACAACCAGAGGTGAAATGAAAAAGAAAACATCTTTTGATTCACAGTTAACCCTCGACTCTCAACCAAGACGTTTAAACTCACAAATTAAGATGGCGTTCGCAAACAACCTCAAACACCGACAAAACACTTATATTTCGTTCCCTTCTAAAACTCCCTGTTTACCAAACATCTCAACCTTTCAAGGACTACGAGATGATATCCTCAACTTGTCGCCGCAATTAATACTCGCGCGATAAATCGGACTTAAGCGCCCACAAACAACGTAACTACTTTAAAAATTAGAACCACCGCCAACCCTTTTTATTTCCATCGAACGTTTGCTTCGTTTTTTTCACTCTTCGTCAGTGGAAGGGCACTTCCAAAAGCCGTAGCTCGCGAGGAGGCGGAGGAGAGGATGGTTATGCTGTTGGGAAACGTAGGAAAGAGGTGCAATGGGGCCGACTTTTCCCGCCACGGTGCCGCCAACAATCCTCCGCATGTGCTGCCCTCTGCCTTCCTCCCCTTTCCTCCCATCATCCACGGTCATTTCCCCCCTCCCAACCCACCTCCGAAGAAGGCTGTTGGAAGAAGGTGAGGAGGGAGTAGGACGCCGCGCAAGAGGGGAAAGTAACCTCCACAATAAAGACATCTCTGTCAAGGGATGTTTTTTTCCCCACCCTATTTCCTTCCCTCGCCACCTCCCCTTCTGGCAGTCCAACCCCCGCCGCTCCTCACACAAGCAAGCCGATGGCCGCCGAAGAATGGAGGATGGGGGACCACTGGGGAGGAGGTGGAGGGTAACCCGCCGCAGGAATGGGGAGGGAATGCGAGGAGGGATAGGTGAGGATGTGGGGATCAGTGGGCGAAGATCAGGCGAGGTGAGGTAATAAAACGTGGTGAGAGGACGGTGTTGTTGAACGGGAGAGATCAGGAGGAAGAGCGAAAAGGGGAGGGGGAGGAGAGTCGAATAGGACGGAGAGGAGTCGAATGTGGCAGTCTTAAGCTCGATGCGCAGGACGCAGCGTGGGTTCTAGCAGGGTACGGAGAAAAATACCGCGATAGGAGATTAAAGGTGAGGAATTCTGGATACGCCGGGAAAGGATTGGAGAAGGCGAAGCTTGAGAAGGAGAATAAAAGGAAATGTCTGCGAGATCGGTGAAGGATAAGAGGAACGCGTCGGTTGAAACCTGAGGGACGTTGTTTATGGAGGAGTCTTCGGAAGAAGATCGAACGAATTCCCGCTAATAAAATATGGCGGAACGCGCTCCATCCTCACCCATTTGTTTTTGTTGGCGGGAACCTTTTTTCCTTTGATCGGGTCTTTTGGAAAGTCTGGAAAAGGAGCAGCTATAGTTTCACTCTGTTTTTCTCTCTCTCTATCGCGAGTTAATTTCTTTAACAGCTCCCCGTTTGTTCGTCCGGCGGCCATTCCTGTTTCGCGTTTTTATTTCGTAGAAAAAGATAGTGGAGACGTCTGTCTCGTACGTGCGTACGGCCTGGAATTTTACGTCGCTTTCCCTTTTGGTCCTTAGCTTCCCTTAACGAACTTGGTCGGGGTATTTTTGTTTTGTCTGGATCGATTTCGATTTACATGATGGCTTAGCAAACGAGGCTAATCGAGTTTTGATTTGAGTTCCGTCTGTTCGTTCGGGACGTATCATGTCATAAAAATGCAAAGAGAAACCTTTAAAAATTTGCGAGGGAAAGTGGTCCTGATTGGGATGTGTCGCTTTTGTTCAATTGAGGCAAATAAAAGGATCGAATTTCTCGATAAAAATCTACTGAGTTCTGCCCTAAAGGAGGAAAAGGAAATTGGAAATGAACTTTTCTTCTCTAAGCGACGTTTTTATACCGAAATATTTTCAGTCGTATGTTGATTTGTTAGAAAGAACCTAGGATAAGTTTTACGAAATGTATGGATCCAAAGCTTGTAAAGAGTAAATCGGAAGTAGATTATTTTCTGCGGACTTATTGTTACTATTTCTTGTTGCTTAAGATTTCAGTTATTGCTTAAATATACAAGTATTATGATATTTACGATCCTAGGTATGGGAGGCTAAATGTTAAAACATATACACAAGGACGAAGATAAATTAAAATATATCAATAGTAATAACGATAAAACGACTTTTTCGAGGGCGAGATTGGGACTTATTAGTCTCTTCTACATATAAAAATATCATACTATCTATTAGATATCTGCATCAAATATCACTGAGACGTCGATATTTTTCAGTTTTGTTTACCCTTGAGCTATTTGACGCCAAGAAATGTTTTCCTAAATTGTGACTGTGGCTGAACCTAATTTTAATATCTCAGGATTAATTTATTTCAATTAACTCATCGAAAAATTAACAAAAAATTACAGAATTATTTTATGCTTACAATCACGCAACATATTTTAGCTCTCCAATAGGCGCAGTTCGAAAAAAGATCTCTTGGAAAACTATAGCAGTTTGCTGAAAAATATAATATTAATGTAAAAATGACATTGTGAGCATTATTTATACACTTGAATACAAATTGAAGGAGAGAGACAGCATATAGGTGAACAGTCGCTGTTTTTATTATGATTTATAGCGCATTTAAATACTGCCAATTTTTCTGGTTATTGAATTAGCGGCAAATGAATATCCTTATCTCTTCTTACGCATGAAGTATCGTTTTACGAGCTAAGCGTAACTAAGCGATTAAACCGTTGTAGTTCATTTGTCAAACAACTATAGATTTGTTTTCCTTTTACTTTTCCTTGTCTTTTTCGCAACTAATCAGCTATGATTATAACGTGGGAGGAATAAAATGATTAACTTTATGTGTAAATTTGCACATATATGACTTTACGTAACTGTGAAGTTTAAACTTAGTTAGCAAATTATGATTTTCGACAGAGTAACAATTACCATGAGTGATGTGAAATATTTATATGGCGCGTTAAAGAAAAGGAACCAAGGCTCCACTTACGTCTTCAATATTATCGTTCTTTAAAAAGATTCCAGAGTTTCATGCGCAGAGAACTCAAACAAATGTCCTTGATGTTCATAGTCCTAGAGGACACTGATAGCTCGACTATAGTCCACTGCCTCTAAAAAATAGCATATGTTCTCCCACGGGGATAATAGGAAGAATTTATGGATTTCACAGTTTTAACCTTTTATCCTATAAATAAGATCATACTGTCGAAACTGGTTTTAATTCTTTTACTTATAGTCGAAGAAATGCAGCATTTTACCGGATTTGTGACGGAGAATGCATTTTCCTTTACTTAATATAACATCGCTTAACTTTCTTTTTTGGATGCTTATGAGGAGACACGCTAAGTTTATTAATTCTGTTTATTACTAGCATTTTATGCCATTTCTTCCTGCGTATTGAAAGAAAAATTTTCACCACACTGTGGTAGTTTAATTTTCGAACATACGCATTCTATTATACGGGATAAGTCATTATTAGCCTTATTTTGTATCAAAATTCGTATTTTTCCACTTGTTTAATTCCTTTATTTTGTAGGGCATCGATCAGATGTGTGTTCCTCGGGCTTCTGTTAGTTTAATTCAGCCCCTGGCTTAAGGAAGCCAAAGCTGGAAAAAAACGCACCTAAGCGTATAAACTTATCACCATCAGATCTGAACGCGGCAAAGTAGGCGCCTTAAAGCAAGGAGCTCCAAGATCGACTTCTTCGGCCGCGGCCAAATAAGGTGAGGACATGCCGGAATCGCTTCTTGGTTCGCTACCACGCTCCCGTGGCTAGAATCCTAGGCTCTACTTTTTTCCCATCGTTAACTCTCCATTTGCTGCGATGTTAGATTAATCCATCCGAGAAACGAGAGTCCCTCGAGGCGCAATAACAAGAGCTGGTAAAAAAGGTGGCGAGGATGAAGGGGGCAGTAATGAAGAGGCAGGGGAGAATAAAAGGCTGGAAGGGAAGAGGTGTGTCTACGGAAAGGAGTTTCAGTAATTAAGACGAGTCGCTGGTGGGAACAAAAAAGGAGAGGAAATGAAGCTGTATCGAGAGATAGTGGGAGGAGATGCTATCCAGGAGGAGAGATTATTCTGCCGCAGCGAGATGGTGTGTTGTGGACGTGGGGCAATTGAGGAAGGGGTGAAAATATGGACGCACAAGGAATAAGTGATCGGAACCCCTCACCCTCGTACCCTGACGTCTCTAATAGGGTATGTCGCCCCATCCATACTTCTGATAAAACCTCCTCCCTGGCAACCCCGTTGCGTGCGTAGGCTGCGTAATTGTAAATTCTAAGAACTCGCCCTCATTACAGCCCGTTCTCTCCGCTCCGAGACTCTTCCTCTCACCACTATCCCTTCCCAGATTTCGCCGGGGATTATTTCCTTTCTCGTTGTAGTTTGATTTGTTAGGGGTTATTTGTATGGAATACTTGGCGCTGGAAATTGCTGTGCGATGAATCTATAGATGGACAGATATATAGATACAGGAACCCTTTCCCAAGCCAATGTGGGTCTCTCTTTCATTTAATCTTGTATGTCGTTGTAATGTCTACAGAGATTAATGAAAGAGTAGAAGATTTGGGAAAAAATTTTGCAGCTTAATGTTGACAAAGAAATTTGCCGTGTTATTTGCAGCCCCCCACAGGAATTCATATTTATAGAAAATACTAGTATGTAACGGAAATAAACTAGATATTTGTGCAATTCCACCAGAAATTCCACTTTCTAGTGGAATTGTTGGGGTAGAGAAAAAGCTACTACCAAATTAGTAGTGAAGTGGTACCTTGACTTGCGAACCGCTTAACATACGAAATTTTCGACCCACGAAGTTTTTTCGTGCTTCATTATGACCTCAAAATACGAACTTAATTTCGACATTCGAACTGTGGTGCTTTTATAATCCCGAGTACTGTAGTATGTATGCGCAAGCACATGTAGATTATCACGCACTAAACCTTTCCCTTGCGCAACATTTTGTCTAATTTGACAGAATTTACAACGACTTACACAGTTTGACAAAACTTACGCGCATCGTCTTAATCTTACTCTATTATAGTAGAAAACTAAAAAAAATGATGTGATTCCTATGAGATTTTCATTTGATAAAGATGAAAAAGCTACGGAGATAGCTCTTAGAGACAGGCAGCCATCCGTGAAACTTGCCTCTCGCACCAGGCTTATATCGTGTTCATTTCATTCGCAATATTTAAGCCGATTATTCTACCAATATGCCTTAATTAACCCGGAAAAGATCCCTAAAATGATCAAGCTTTCTCAGTATTTAGAATCCAACCGGATTTCACACATTTTTCCTTGTCATTTTCAGAATAAGACATTCTGTTAGTGATAGAGAAGTCGACCAAAGAGATCGGTCGTAGGTAAGTCCTTTTTTACTTCATATTTTCATAACTGCTTGAAGGTTATATTAGCATAACTGCATGTAACCAAAAATGATTAGAATGATTACGGCCAAATTCGTTTTTCTCTCGTCTATCAGGGATCATATTGCAGCCTGCAGATGTTTAAATAACGTTTTTGTACATCAGATTTCCAAGACATAACGAATTAATTGATTTACCCTAAGATACAATGGAAAACTGGGTTTCGAGATACGAACTTTTTGACGTACGAACTTCGGTTCGGAACCAATAAAGTTCTTAAGTCGAGATACAACAGATCACCTGAAGATGACAATATTTACATTTCCGTGCTTTGTAGTAACGCAACATTATGTAACAGTATGCTGCATATTCAACGTTGCTTTTATGAAGATTATAAATTAAGATATTTAATGATGATTATTCTGAGCAGAAGCATTCTTTGAATTGTCAATATTCGTCTCATGCTCTTGTTCTTTGTCTCTGAGGGAAGGCTGAAAATATTGACAGAAAGAGGCATTTTGAATTGCGCCTACAAGACATCAACATAAGTGATAAAAGTGAATAAAATGCTTATCATCGGCTGTACTTCCGTTAAATGCTTACATCTGCCACTTGAAGACAGAAACAGAAATAGGAACATCATTTACATATAAAGAAAAAAACAGAAATAGGAACGTATACAAAACTTTCCGTTAATCTTATCGCTAACAACGTATACACAATTCTTCTTATTATCGCTTCTATATTATAGGGCCAAGTTAATTATGAGCCTTATTTTTGTTAATTTGTGACTCTAATTCTTGGCACTATTAAATTCACGTATGATATAAATGAAACGTATCAAACTATGCAATTTTACAGTCATCATATGAAAATATACTCTACTGTACACAAATTATCTATAGACAAATAAACCAAGAGAACTGTTCTGAAATATTTGTTAGCCAATGCATTCAAATAACAAACGCTGCATGTAAGTAGAGATGATTTGGAAAAACCCAGCGGTTGCAAGAAAATTTCAACATCGTTTTACCAATATGATCCCGCACCACTTATTTATTCGTGCAATTACCTGGAAGGTTATGCCCAAAATTTGAGAAAGAAGGTGCAGGTATACTCCGCACAAAGCGAGAACTTAAAAAATCCTAAGGAAATACTGACACAAAGTCTGTCAGGACCGGAACTCGAACCCGAAGCTCACGTTTGTCCCCGAAAACAGCACGTCTGAATGTTCTGGAAAGGTAGCTCAATTGGTAAGAGCAGTCGCCCGGCAAGTGGAAGATCCTGTTTCAAGTCCTGTCAGACCTTTTTCATGTCCGTTTCTCCTTGGTGCAAAATATAGCAGCGGAGCAATCACTAAGTACTTCTTCAATTAGAGTTCAATGCATACTTGCCAATAGATTACGTTTCATTCCAGATTCCATTCACCGTTGTCACGATACCAGGATATTAGAAGTACAAGTGACCGTTTTGCTTCAAGATTCGTCAGTACCCTTCCACGAGTATCTACTCAAACCCTCTAATCTCATTTTATAGAGCTAGATAAAAGTTGGACTAGGATTAAACAGAAAAGACATATATAATATATTATGGTTCCACACTTCCTCTTCAATTAACATAGCCTTAAGATATGGTGGTCTCTGAGTACAGAAACGTCGGCGTACGAAAGCTTATGCTAAGAACGAATGAATAGGTGCAAAAAGCCCTCACTTCCGAAGCAATTTCACGGCTCTTCTAATTCAAAATTTCCGTCTCCCTCATTCGCATCCGAGTTCACAACGCGAGATACAGAAGTTCTCTCACTAATAATAAACCACTTGCACAATTTTCTTGGTTTCCTCGACCTGTAATAAAAGCTGGTGTCGCCGTAAAAGAGTTAGAATCAGGATAAGTATTTGGCCCCCCTTTATCTTCTCGAGAAGGGAAATACACTTTCAGATTTTGAATAAAATATTCGTTATCGCTTGTACCGATTAGTATCTCTGCGACCTACGTCTTCTCCTAAAGCTGCGATTCTCGAAGAAAAATGAACAAAATGCTGAGAAATTCTGTTTCGATTGCCTCATTTATATGAAAACGTTTGAAGATAAAAACGCCCAAGTCAGCTGGTCGGATTTTTATTTAAATTGCTACGGAACTAAAAAAATGGGAAAATATTTCAATTTCCCAAAAGATCTGTAATAAAAATGGGAAACTTATTTGATCAATATTTAGGATCGATGCGTTGAAATTAGCAACGTAATCGAAACTTAATACTGAATTCCAAAATTTGTTGCTTTTATTTATTTAGTAAGATTACAAAACAACCAGGAATTGGCAATTACAGTGACTCAGACAATTTTTGCAATATCAAAACATAGCATAAAGCAATACTAAAACAAAATTCATAACAATAGTAAAACATGATAAAACAAAATACATAAACATTCAAAATATTTTTATTAATAGGTACCAAAACAGTAACGAGCAAATTAAGATTGTATAAGAAAGAGGAACACGGCTGTGATAACGCACTAGAGTGATGACATAAGCTCCAAAAAGCCGTAGTTCTACGGCTAGAGGAAAACAAATCAAGAAAAGTGTCAATGGTACTTAATTAATTTACGGAAGAAAGGAGTGTAGTGCGAGCAAAAAGTTGTAGGACAGAAAAGAGTTGAAAAATTGTGGGAACCGGTAGAACATGTATCTCTGGGAGATGGAGAGTCGAAGACGAGGTGTGTGAAAGAGGTTGGGATTACTTGTAGAACGGAAAGGAACTCGAATTGAGAAACAAGGAGGAATGTTGTTGGATTTGCATCGGCCATTAAAATTGTATGTAAATATTTTAAATCATAGGTTTTGTGGATGAGGAAGAGAAGGTGTGTGACCGCGGGAGCGGTTATGGAATTGGAGTATGCGAAGACGGAGTTCGAAATGTTTACCATTGGCTGAATATTACACTAATGAATGTCATTAAAATGAAGATTTCTTTACTTATGAATTCATCATAAATTAAACTGTTATTGTTAAAATAAAAATTTTAGGAATTCGAGAAACATATTGATGTTGAAGTTAAATGAAAATAGTAAATTCAGTTATAAAATCTACCCTTATTTAAGTGCGGAAATTTATGATTTTTATTACTTGAGTACGTTATTAAGTCGTATTTTTCCATTTCCTTTCTTTTGCGTGTGATCAGGGGTAGGAAAGAAAACAATGAGTAAATATCGAGCTGCGTCCTGAAAATTTTAAAGGATAAACTTAGATTGAAAAGTCTTACGAGACTAAAGAAAAAAGTCATACTGTTCTGCGAGATGACTTAATAGATAAGAGCTCCTTCCTGGGATTGTTGGATCCGGGTTCGGATTCCTACTCCGCCTTACTTTCTAATCTCCGTTTATCCTTTTAGGTTATCTGTCGATACCATTATTAAATATACCATTACATAATATATATACCACATTTCTCATTTGATCTTCCAATTTGCTTTTGAAGCTGGAAGTCTATTGTGCTCCTGTCAGTGAAATTCTGTGAGGTTGCTTACTTAAAGGATACCTCGTACCAGTATTGTTCGGTAAAGATACTCTGAGTGAAATCACGAACAACTATATAGACATGAAATGATGTATTTTATTTCCTAACCTTCATGATAATCCGAAATCTTTTGACGAAGAATAAATTTACTTATACAAATACACAAAGATGATGCCATGCATCAAATCCCTTCTGTATTTCTGTATTTGTTGAGGTGTATTTGTATAAATAAATTTACTCTTTGTCAGTTTCCTTTTGTTGTCATGGAATACCACCAAGCAAAGCCTCACACAATCTATTTTGTTCATAAATCTTTTGTTTTGTAAATTTAATTTATAATACGTTGGAAACTTATTCATAAATATAGCTTGCTCACTCTGAACCATGAACGCTACAACGCCATCGCGGTCCTCGGAAACTCAACTTGCCCGTAATTTGGGGATCTTCTCTAAAAAAAGTCTGCGAGGGCTCCTGAAAGGAGATTGCTCGGCAGTCGCGAATTTTCCCCCATTTGATATCCTCTGTTTTTTGAAAGAATGTTTCTGACGATCTTCTGATGTCCGGAGGTCTTAGCTCCCCGTTTTTCACGGAATTCCTCCATCCATCGTTCGCAATAAACTCATTTACGCCCACTGCGGAATCGCAGACCCGGCTTTCTCATTACGACGAAAAAAGGAATCTCGGAGTAAAAACTGTTTTTTATTCCTCCTCGCTGTCTAACAAACACGTTTCCACTCCTGATTTCCAAGAAGGAAATGTTTGCGGGGAGAGAGGGCGAAAATGTTTCCGAATGGCTTTCGGGAGGATCCATGGCTATCTACACACTGTCATTATGAAATCATTATTTTCGTCCCAATAAGGTGAGAAGGATATAACTCAAGATGTTATGTTTTCAAATTACATTGACATCAAGCTGGAACTTAATTCGTGAACATCGAGCGCTTGTCATCGTCATCACCATTAGTCAACTGTCTAGAGGCACCTATCTGATTACGGCGGGAGTACCGGCGCGAAGCCTTCCAGGAAAATATACCGGATGCTGCTATACTTGAGGGCAGTGGGAATAGATTGAAGAAATCTTTTCTTAGATGAGAATGGACAACTGGTTGCGATCATTAACGAGGGTGTCGAAAGCATAGACAATTTCATTAGAGCCTAACCGATAGGAATCAAAACCCCTATAACCCCTAGAGGGTTTGAGAGAGAGAGTGTTGAGAATTCTTCCAAGTGTTTATGCCTATCAAAAGATCATATGACATAAAATCGTTCTCCGTCCTCAGAAGACAAGCGCAGAAAAATCGCCGCTCTGTAGAACACGATTTACAAGAATCGGATTATAACAATGATCGTGAGAATGCTCAAATGATAATAATCGAAAGGTTACAATCGAGCAATAAAAATCGAATGCTAAGTATCGAAGAACACTCGTTTAATAATAGTCGAATATGTCGAAGTCTATCAAAATGCTTTACTTTAATGTTTTTATGAAACATTTCCTACTCGAGCCATCATCATCTAGATAAAGCTGTGAGAATTGTTACTGTAGTAAATATTCTACAAACAGTAGTACTTATTGCTTATGAAGCTATATGGTATCGTATTATTGAGTTGTTATCAATTTGTTATTAATGGTGTTTATTTGTGCTATAGAATGTAAAAGTATTGCATAATGTGAGAATATACGTTTAAACCTTTACCTGAATGTTGATACCTGTTTATCTGTGACGACCAGTTTTATGTAGTTGGTCAAATTTTTTTTGGTAATGAATAAGATTTTTACACTGATGTGAATTATAGAATTTATTCTTAGTTTCTTGCAATTCACGCACTTAAATAGCCGATGCGTAATTTTTTCCAATTCCCTCCAGTTTTATGAAATATCATTCAAGTAAAGGCATAAGATATGCTTATTGATGTAACCGATTTAATTGCTAAAGGAACATATTTTCTGTGAGGTTTTTGTCTAACCTACTGGTATGTCCTGTCAAGAAAACAGATTTAAACCTTAATCTAGTTAACCGAGGCGAAATAGAGGTTGAATCATTATGTCCTTAAAAAATCACCCACTGAGTTATTGTTTCATAAAATGAAATCTTTTAATAGCTTGCTGATTAATGTTTGTCCTAGTTTTTGAAGTTTACTGGCAAAATCTCCTTTATTGATACTTCTTGAATTTCTTCGAAAGGTTCCATTTTAATGAATACGATCCTTGATGATAAAGGAAAATGAACTTGAATTTAATTTCTGCTGTCTTCTTACTTTGTGATTCTATGAGAAGTTGCTGCTGAATTTGCTTCTTAAATTTCATAATCATATTAACTGAATGATTTCCTTAAATTAATTTCGATTTGGTAATTAAATTTTTCTTGATTATCCGATATTGCATCCATTGGTTAGAAATATTAGTTTTAGTTTTAATAGTCAATTGTTTATAGAACATGTTTCATGAATTTAACCAAACATATTCATTGTTATTAACACTTAGTATAGAGGTAAAAAAAACTGTCCACTGGATGAGAGTTCCGCTGAAAGATTCCGCTGGGATCGATAGATTGCCTTATTTATTGCCTATGAATGGATAATAGCGCAGATTGATGCGGGCGAAGAAACGGGGAACAGTCTGAAGGGTTTAGACGTATTTGAGAATTTTGTCAATCTAAGGAAACTTACAATTTTCTCATCTCTTCCGGTTTGTAGGCTTTTTGTCGTATTTTTTCATGTGAAAGGCATCCACATCGCCAAATTTTTCTTCTTTCGCCGGTAAAAATTAAAAAACATCAATTTCCTTTGTTCTGTCATTTCTTCCATTTTCACCCCTCAAAAAAATTTTCCCACGGATCCCTATTCTCATTTTCTCCTCGCAATTTTGTGTAAGTGGCGTCTGTCATTTTCTAATCTGGAAATGCGAAATTTTGTGTTTGGTTTCCAAATGTTGTCTTCCGGTAAAGGCCTCATTTCCTTCCCCTATAATATACAGTCGCGTTTTACGCATTGACTGAATGCTCGGAGAACAGTCGTCGGTAAATTTAACTCCATATGTCTTCGTTCATCCTGAGAAATTACGTTTTCTTCGCTTTTTGATGTACGAACGTCGGTCCGGAACGAATTAAGTTTTTTAGTCGAGGTACACTGTTTACTTGAAGGTGACAATATTAACATTTCCAATTTATTTATTTATTCCACATATTTATTTATTTATCCTTTTAATTAACTTATTATTCTAGTCTATACCTTGGCATTTGTTTTATCCATTCAAATTACTCTTTTAAAATTCAACCATGCGCCTTACTAACTTAATAACTAATTTACTTACTAACTTATTTTTTTATTTATTCACATTTATTATTACAGTGCAAGTGGTGGTCCCGGGGCCGGGTTTTTTGGACTACTGAGACGCTTCATTTCAAAATCAAACGACTTGCTAAATCCTCTATGATCGAGCTACTCACAAAAAAAATTTAGTACCGTAATTTTTTATTGCATTTAACTATTAAATATGAAACAAAGCAGCGGATAAAGTCTGTACGACCAGGAGCCGCTGGCTAGTAAATCCGGCTCTGCGACCAAGTCCGAGTCCGAGACAATATTTACATTTTCATGCTTTGTATTAACGCTACATTATATAACAATATACTCGTGCTGCATATTCAATGTTGCTTTCATAAAAAATAAGTTTAGTATTTAAAATTAGTAGTGCACATTAAGATGATAATATTTACATTTCCGTGCTTACTGCTGTATACGTCATGTTCAACGTTGCTTTTATTTAATTGATTATTAATTAAGATATTTGATGATGATTAGCAGAAGCATTCTTTGAAATGTGAATTTTCTTTTCTTGCTCTCGTTTCTTGTCGGCGAGAGAGGGCTGAATATATTGAGAGAAAGAGGTATGTTCGATAGCGCCCATAAGTCATCATCATAATTGACAGTAGAGAAAAAAATTGCTTAACATCGGCTGTAATTCCTGAAAGTGACCTGTCGTGTTAGGATAACCTGTATGAAATTCACGGAATAAATATGTTGTTGATTCATCATTTATTCTCCTAAAGAAAATCTTTGGAACGCGACAATGCTCATTGACTTATGATGACTCAGACATATCTTTCGGCAGCACCCTACCTTGGTACTTTTGGATGGATCCGCAATATAGAGAGAAGTATCAAATGAGGAGGAACACAATTCTTCGTGAAATAATTTAGTTATTATATTAAAGTAGTGCTAAACTGGAGCTTAACCTAAGTAAATGGACCAGAAAAATATTATTCGAGAGTAAGCCATTGTGTTAGGATCACCCGCGTAAAATTAAAAGAATAAATAAAAATGTAGTTAATTAATTTGTATATCTAGGATTAATAATGCTCATGATTAACGTGGACCGCAGTATTCTCACAGAAAGTGTCTGCGGAAAACTGACAGCGAAACCGACCTGAAAGCTATTTAGAAATGTAACCTATTACTTCACAACAAACTAAAACTTAACTATTAATTAGGGGGGGTCTAAGGACTAAGTAGATGCCATGGCCAGCTACTAGAATAATAATAACTCAGGTTGGGAATATTAAAATAGCATTTCAACTCATAGAAAAAAGTATTGTCTTTTACACTGTTTATAATTATCTTTACGTGCCTTTATTTTCACAGTAGAAAAATGTTTTAAAAAGTGATATATGGAATACTTTATTATATTATTTTATACATCATATAATAATGAATTGAATCGATTGATATGATCTATTGAATCCCTCACTTTAACTTTGATAAAGCATAGGTTTAACAAGGATTGGGTTTCAACCGTTTCATTACATTTTGTAAGAATTGGATGTAAGCGCTTATCTTCTGGATTTATTTTATTATTATTATTTTATTATATTATTTATTATTTATTAGAATATTAAAAGGATTGTAATATGAGTATTTTAATAGTATTAACTTAGTAAATATTACATTCACCATGCATTTCAATGAATAAAGAAACCTTTTTTCTCTTGATAATATAGGAGAATTATTTTTAAAACGGGCTTTTTGAAGTATCTGTAAGGAGTGGAAGCCTGCGAGATTCAAAGCCCGGGGCACCAATACTGCTCGGGCCGGCCCTGCCCATCTCCAACTGGTCTGTCTTGCCTAAGGGATATGCTTGTAAAGGTAAACCCCGAGAAGGAACTATGAATTTTCCTTTTCGCGAGTAAAATGAAGGTCTTAGTCATCCTGTCAGACTGTCTCTCTCCTATCCCTCACTATCACTCATACGAAATTGGGAAATTTTTCATGTTCGTGGCTGAGATATGCGACGAAAGAAATACCCGATTCTGCTCTGCCTTCCTTTGTTGGAACGCACCTTCGGAGATGGCTGAGAGAGTCGTCGATTGAGTTGCCAAAAGATGGTCGCCCAAGATGGGGAACACGCCACCGAAAATGTATGGCCGTCGACTTGTTAAACCCGGATCTTTCGTTTCTTCCCTTTCTGGACGCATCTCACGAACCGCCGCTAAAATATTATGAGCGATTTATCTTTTCTCTTTACGTGTCATTTTTACGAAAGCATGTTTAACCCGTTTGCTGATTTAAAAGGGGTTGTCGTTTCGCTAAACTCGCTTCGAAAGGGATCGAAGTTTGCCAAATCGGTGTAATATTGAAAAAGGACGCGTGTTCCTCGGGCTGACGCCGAATTCCTCTTTTTCCCGGAAGATAGCGCCTTTTTCGATGACGCTTTAGGTATTGGGTTGGCCGATGAATAAATTACGATACATGCTAATAAGGTATTCTGCTTGCATTAGCTAATAAGAATTGATCGCAGATCACACGGCCAAAGTGCCATTGGGAGTGTAAAACAGGGAAACATAAAGAAGTATTGACAAATAGTTCCTTACTCATAATGCCAGCATGTCTTAACAAACTCCCCTAAGCAATAGACCAACTCTCAATATACAATCCAATTATTTCTTCTGCTTCTATGCTGAAAGTTGAAACCCTTTCTTCCCCCGCCATCTCCAACACTTTCTCGTTTCTTTTGAACTCGACTCAATTTTCAATAGTAAAATCAATTTATTTTTATTTTTCTTGGACAAATTACAAAAAAATACCATGGACGGGTCTAGAAACTTTTCAAAAGAGAGGCGGATTGCGGTAATACTTATAAATCTATCGTAACATAATCACAATAGCCTCTAGCTTGAACTTCCCATCTTGCTGTAAAGAATCGCTTGTTTTGGGAAAATAACCCTGGATCCTCTATTTTCCTGTTGAGAAAGACTAATGACTAATGTTTGTCGAATGTTTTCCAACAGTTTTGTTGAAGGACCTTCGTCATGGCTTCCAGTCTAATCATTAGTCTTGTAAAGGGAAATAAATTTCCTAATTTCCTTGCTAAGTTTGTTTAAATTCACTCTCAACAATAATTTCAGGTTTTCTTATCTTGAGTTGAAGCGAAGTAAGCTTCTGAATGGAACCGGAAGAATAATCCACAGATTTTATTGAACCACGTCTCCTTTCTCGGTCCAATTTTGTAATTATTTAGTAATTTTGTATCTGATATTTTAACTCTCTTTCGCTATATTTTAAAACACGTTGAGTACAACGTGAAAATCGATCCTTTCATTATACTGATAATTCTTTTTATGCCATTAAAGATTCTTTCAATTTTTACTTGCTAAAATAGACAAGCAAGTATATGAGTTTCAATCCAGAATTTTTAACATTCAGTTCAATAACAACAATTTTACGAAAATATTTAAAAATACTGTAATCATTATATTTTCAATCAAGCATATAGTTTATGACTTTAATATATCATTTTTCGACCTCTAAGGCCGAATGGTTAGCATGAGTTCCACATTACGCGAAGGTGACGGATTCAAGTTCTTTGTCCCGTATGTTTTATATAGTTAATTTAACAGTTATAGTAGTTGATTGCGTTTGTCCATGGTTTCTATTTAACTCCGTCCCCTTTTTATCCTGTAAACGAATATTTGCGAAGGCACAGAGGAATTTCAAAATAATAATATTATGGCATCAGATGTATTTCCAGTGTTTATAATTTTCAACGCCCTCACAATAAAGAGTAAGGGATATTATTTGTAATATTCAGGAGATTTTTATTCGTATTTCTATGAAAATATGTTCTAAAATTAAATCAGTTACTTTTTATTGCAATGGAGTTCCACCAAAATCACTAAGGAAGATTACTTTCAACTTCCTTTTATATCTGTTTTAACTGGAAGGCGTATATAAGAAGTGGCCCCCATCGTTTAGTTCCATACTCCACGAAAAATTACTAGTAGACGAAGAAAGATCTAGCAAAATCATAAGTTTCTCCTGAATAGCAATCATGCATTTCCATTTAGAGAACCGTTCGTGGATCAAAAATCAAAAATGAGATTTATTGCGATCGAATGGAAGCTTCTAAACAGAAGGGGGAAATCTCCGCTCTTATCTCGAAAGCAATTTTATGCGAAATCGGGAAGTAAAAAGAGTCGTTCGAGTCTCTGATTCGTCGCATGCCTTCTCAATATTAAGCCTCCGCCTGTGGGGAGAAATGAGAGGAACAAAAGAAAGCCATTGCGCTTTTCCTTCTCAGCCCATCGATACTTCGCCCTTCAATTTCTCTACGCATCAGTTTTTTGCACGCCGATTCGCCGATCGGACGGGGCCATTTTCTCGCTTTTTGTGTGAAGCCGCTCGACCGTGCACGACTTCCAATCTTCCTCCCACGTCTCCGCATTCCCTTTCTATGAATCTCAATCCCTCACTCCCTTCCGTGTACTGCTGATACATTTTCCCTTGAGAAATGCTTTCTCAATCCTTTCTGATTAACGTGATGGCGATTTCGTAATAATTTACGCCCATACGATTCGGGGCGTAGACAGGATTTGTTCATGGAAGGGGGCTTGAGCCATGGGGTAAACATTGCATTGCCTACAATCCAGGGTAAGGAATACTTCCGCCCAAAATCTAACGAAAACTGATTTATTTTAACATGTGTGCACTGCAAATCTCCAGCAATGTTTGTATGGCATAATTGCGAGAGGCCAACCTCTCGCACTATTTCGTTTATTGCTGGCTCTGCTCACATAGGGGGTTTGAACCCCCAACCCCCCCCCCCCTTGGCTACAATGTGAATCCGATTATACCAGATGGAAGCACGTATCAATGATAATGATTCCCGAAGAGAAACGGACAGTGGGAAAAAAGGTCTAATGGGTCCGGGACTCGAACCCGGATCTCCCAATTTTCGGTTGATTGCTCTATCCATTGACCTATTCGGCCCGGGTTCGAGTCTCGGTCCAGAAAATTTCAATCTCCGTTTATCCCTGGACATTTTCCTAGGTGCACGCCTTTACGGTAAGTCACTTTTAACCCATTTATCAATTACGGGAACGTTCCGAAACGCTCTGTGGCTAAAGGAAACATTCAAAGGAACCAATAGACATTTTTTTGGAGGAGGTAATGGCTTCCGGATATCCATGCGAACAACGCGTTCGAATTCAGTGAAAGCTGTCCTGGGTTCGATTCCCGGTGAGGGCCTACATGCGAAATGACTTCAGCTGTCGAAGAACTTTTATCAATAATACTACAGTGACATTTTTAAATTGCAAGAAGCCGCAGAAAATTTTAAAAGACATAGTAGCATATATGATAATTCTAAACAAGTGATGGAGGATACATTCACATTCACGGAAGGAAAGAACATAGCAAAGTAATTGCATTATGACTAGTGAAAAGAGAGTGTGTTATAATATATTTAGACACAACAGGCAATGCTTGAAATATTAAAAAACAAGCCATATAAATATATACGTATGAATTGTGGTTCTTGAGTTTATTCTGAAAATGTTATGCTTTTTGATGGATGTGATATCATGCTGTTTGTACAGCTGCATTGATGAAACTAGATTTTTTAAATCCGGGTTCTTATAAATATCACCTTTTAAAGGTACGAGGTGGTAATTCTGGAGAGTTACAGCATTTTACGGCAGAAAAGATAAAAACAAAAAGAGAAACATTGGGTGGAAAACGGCTCAAACTCGTGTATTTTTTTGTGGTATGAGCAGTTTACAGTTGAAATGTACTCAGCAGTAGTTTATCGTTCAACGAACATATTCGATATTCTATAGGAAAAGCGAACAGAATGCAAAGATTACTAAGTAGAACCCTGAAGGGATGCCCATCTAGAGTTAAAGAAATTGCGTACTTTCCCTCATTCGACCAAGTCTTGAGTACTGCTGCGCAGTCTGGAATCCAGACGAAGTAGGGCTAGTCTCAGATTTAGAGATGGTTCAACAGTAGCGTTACGGCCATGATAAAATCACTAGAGTGGAACTCACTGCAGGAGAGAAGATCTGATTACCGACGAAAGCTTTTCGAAAAGTTCATCGGTCCAGAATTTTTGGTGAAGTAAAGGGTATTTTCATTCCGGTGAACTGCGAGCGCGATCTTCGAGAGGCGACGACCAAGCGTTACAAGGAAATAATCGCTAAAATAGATAGTTACATCTGGTCGTTCTTTCCGAATAACATCAGAGAATCTAATAGAGAAGATTAGTTAAGGTGTTGATACACCCCCTGTCATACGCCACTGGCGGCTTGCAGGGTAAAAATCTAAAATCTTTATTATATTAGCGGATAATTAAATCCTCCTCGTTCCTCCTAAGTTTAATTGGGACACTAGAACTTCTTGAAATTGCTGACAAACGATCAATTGTGAAGCGGTGACTACATTAGTCAATATTACGCATATAGGTGGCACTGTGCTTGTAAGATTTCCTTGACAAATTTTTCCTCCGAGTTTTAGATTTTCAGTTCCTCCAAAATATATTTCTTCATTTCCATTTGCGTTAAGTTAATTTCAGTTCTGTTGATTGTGATCTTAGCAGTTGTTGCGAGGTAATAGATTTGCAATAATTTGTAACATCGTTCAAATTATAGGCACGAGTGTTAGGTGAAATTTTGGGTGCTTAATGTGACGGTGGAGACATTGTGTAGGTCACCAGCTCTTAAAATCAATTATTTCAAATATCACTGTGAAATAACGTGTTTTCCTACTTCATACACAAATTACATTAATGCTTCAGAGAAATTTCAAATATTGTTTATATAAGATTAGTAACACAGAGAAATATTGGTGGGCTCTATCGGTACTTTCCCGTAATCGCTATTTTTCGAATACGAACTCGTTACTTTTGAGTAGTTATTTGGGTACTTAATCGTTAGTCATTCGCTGTCCGGATTGCTGTGGTCGTAGAATGGTTATTAACTTTGTATTTAAGTTCTTAAGTAATCGATTTGCATTCGATATTCCGATTTGAGGTAATCTTAGGAATCTATAATAGATTTGTTGATTTTAAAGATATTATTCGTGAGGTGTCGGTCTCGGTCTATTATTTTCATTGTTTAATCGTTAAACGTAATTTATTTTATGTATAAGTAATTTCGCATGTTATAACTTAAAAATTAATTTTAACTGAGTGTAAAATTACATCTGTATCGCCACTGTTTGGCCATTGAAATGCTTGACAACACGGAAACGGATTCGACCTGTTATCATTTCGTCAAGTAAAAGATTTATTAATGTTTAGAATTCTTTTGTATAGCTGCTGTTGTAACAAAATGTACTTGTATGGTAGAATATTTGGAATTTGTGAAGTGGACTTGGAATAGTCGTATGAAAAGAAATGCATAAGTTTATAATTGTTAGATGCTCTCTGAAGGCGTACTTTCGTAACGATCGATTATTAGAACGTGCTAAAGATAAAATGAATTTTTTCTTATAAAAAAATTTTTTTATGGAAATTTTAAAACCTGATTGTGTCTGATATGCAAATGGAAATGAAATGTGCTATAATTTTTAACTTCCTTATTGGAGGAAAGATCGAAAAACACTGAAATATAGAACTCTGTCTCCTCAATTTTACTCGAGGTGTCCGGTTTGAACCTCAAATCATTTATCAGAAACCAAAAGATATGATGGGGGAATGAGGCTTATTCGGTAAGATGAGGAATGAGGCTTCGCTATTACTTTCCTCATTGAGCCAAATGCTATGGGTGGAAAACGTCCATATGCACTATCACCCTTAGAGTGTTACATTTTGCAGCACTCTATAAGAAATAATATGAGAGACCATGATTAATGGCATGATTCAGCATCACTTATACCTCAATTGCATTCATATTATTACATCCATGTACAAGAATTAAACAAAAGTATGTGAAAGATGTATTTTCTCTATCCTTTACCAAAATTCAAATGAGAAATAGCAGAAACGGAGAATACTAATTCAAATATATCTTATAAGTTTCATTGTATTTCACCTTAATTTTTTACCAATTATATCTATGTAAAGGTCTATATGTCTATATAATTGTTCTATATGTATGTATGTATTTTTTAGTTTTATTGTATTGGAATTCTGAGCTGTAGTGCGACATTTATTGACTGCTTTTTATTGTATACTTATTGTATCTATACTGTCCACGGGAGGTTTTTGGAGGGATTTTCCTTCCGTCTTTGGGCGAATGCCGGGCAGATGTCATTATTATTTTGTCCCCCATGACCATTGCCACCGACCAACTTGCAATGATGTATTAAATAAATAAATATCCCAATGGTGTAGGAATTTAAGAAATAAAACAATTCTTCTGTCATGAGCACGCCATATTGGAAAACGAACAGGTTCAATTTATAATATGGCCGGGTAGTGTTTATCTGTTTTTTCGCGGATACGCGATTGATTTGCTCATATCTTGAAAGCTGGGCTTTAAATTGTAACTCATTTTCGTTTGCGCCTACATTAATTATGCGCATATATTTATCGCCTCAGAGGCGCGACGAAAACGATCAAAAAATTTCTGTAAAGAGTAAGGAGAGGAGTGTACCATTCACGAGAGATATTGCGACCTTAATTCATGCATATTTATGTAAGCTGTCGAAGTGATCGAGGAGTCAATTTAATGCTTCCCTCCCTCAAAGTATGGGCGGCACGTTATCCTAAGCGTGGCCTCTTAACGGCGCCAGGTTTTTTCTGACGAAAGAAAGTCTGGAGTAAAGAGGCCAAATGTTTATGAAGCCATTCTCTATTGTATAACAACTGGTGTATCTAAGGCGCGTGTAGAACAGTACCAGCACTCTATACTCGGCCAAAGTAGCGTATACTCGCTGTCACCGTTTTTGAGTACGTATTCCGACCAACATTTCGCGAATTTAGACATCGATTGTTGATTCATATCACGCATTTACTTATTTATGTTCCTTATTTTATACCGTTAGAAATGTTATTAATTAACTAGTAAAAGCCCCCGTCAAGCATGACGGAAGTTTATTTAGTTTTAAAATATATCTACTATCGTATATATCTGGTCCTCCTAAGCACAAAACAGTCGTAAGATCATAATAGCTCTATATATTTCTTACCATTATTTATAATATTTATTCCACTGTTTTCAAGTCATGAAAGCCTACTTTACGTAAATTTCCTTATAAAAATTATAAGAACTGATTATCCCCGTGCACT
>KZ308307.1:1716315-1875569 GCA_000376725.2 Ladona fulva
TCTAATTTAATTTTGTAAAGGAAACGACCTCTGTAAGTCATGATAACGTAATTTACGTACATCTCTTATGGAAACGTATTTTGTGCTCCTGGGTTCGAACCCGGGCGTTTACAGAGATGAAAATAGCTTTCCTGGGTCCTTCGGCATCGTAGAAACACAATGCAGTTTGTTTCAGATCTCTAAGTCAAGCCGTTTCTGAGATAAATAGGGAGACGGACAGACATTTGCTTTATATATATATGATAATATTAGTAAATTAATAATATAAATATATATCATTAGACATGAAAATAGATTATAAATCGATTCCATAAATAAATGAAGTAATAATTATCAAGTGCTGTTAATTGGTTACGGTTGTTGTTACGCTAAATTAGTTGCATCACTCGTATTCTAGATGTGATCAGATTTGTACAGGATTGTCGAAGATGTCTGAAATACTTCACTTTCTACAGCTAAGTTTAGCGCATTACTGTACAATCATTTGTACAAGAAATTACTTCTATTTTCTATAATGCTTCTTGTTTGACGCATCGATACCACTTTCCGACTTTTAACACGTAAATTTTTATTACGGATTAACGATAAATTATAGTAAATTAATAGTGAGATAAGTAATTTGAACTGAGCGTAATTGTACATATTTGGCGGAAGAATGATTTTATTTTGTAAATGTGACTTATATGTTTTAGAGATGTGGATTGGGATGTAGAAAATCATCGATATCTGGCTACCCCCTTTTAAAAGGGAAATCTAGGTCTCATAACTCTATTTTATCTGTTATATCTATAGAATTTTTGGGCAGAACATCGATAAGTGGCAATAGAAAGAGGTCGTATTTGGTAGAAGGTCAGAATGCCCTTCTATTGTCCCCATTCTTTCTATACTAAATATATAGTAATCGCATTGGTCGTGAAGTGCCTTATCTCAGAGCCAAACCATTTTGTTGTGCCGTGTCGTTTGCATAAAAGCGAAACCAATCACAAAACTCAAATTCAAATGAATGGCAGCATTGATTTGTTAATAATATTGATCGTCAACATATGTTTCACGTTACTTTAAATGTAGGGAATGAGCTTCAAGCGTATAATAGACTAAATAAACGAGGGAAGGTGAGAAAGGCCGTTTCGTTGACAGTGAAGTTTGCGCGTGATATACTTTATTTGATTTTCTGCAACAATTCGAAATAATCAATCCTGCATCGTTATGAGAATACTTAGGCCCGAGTGATAATGTACCCTTTACGTATACTTCAAGTCACTTTTGTGGTTTTTACGAAGTAAATCTATGAGAATGGGCTCATTTCCACCTTCCCAGGCTTAATACGTAGCAGTTTTTCAGCTATATTTCCCAAATGCATTGGTTCTGTACTTTCAGATTAGACGGGAATAGCAAACGTACTTATTTTTCGTAACTTTCTCCCATCTTCCTCAAAAACTCTGGCATGACATTTCCTCAAATAGAAAGATCGCGCGTGCGTAACGAAAGATATCTCCCACTCATAGCTCGAAAACGTCTCAATCCCCTTCATTCCCGCAAGGAACGGTTTCATTATAACACATAAAGGAAGCCGAACGTCTCTTTCCTCATGGACGGCCGAATAGAAAATTCCGAATGGATATAGAAAAGGTTTTATTACGACGATGAAACCTCGACGATTTTTTTCGAAGGACTTATCATTTCCATTTTTCACGGCCTCCCGCCGCCGACGACCAGTCAAACCCCAGCATTCCCTCCGAAGAGAAGACCCTCTGTGACCCTGTCACTTCCATACTCTGAAATATTCCTCCTCGAAAACATTCCCGTCCTCATCATTGCATTCCTTCCCGATCCCCGAACAAAGGCGCTTTTATAGGAGCGTCGCGGGGCCGGATTCTGGCGAAAAAGTTTTAAATTGGAGCGACTCGAAAAGCCTTCGTAAAAAAGAGAATTGAAGGACTATTAAGGCACTTCTCGGCTCCCTCCCCCATCCTTCCTTCCATCTTATCGCTGTACCACTTCTCGCCAGACCATCTCCGAGAACATCCTACAACACGATTGGTTCTTCTCGGGCCTCCATTATGTGCTAGGACGTCCGTCCATTCTTATCCCACTCATTTCTTCCGAGTTTTTCCTCTTTTTTTACCCACCATTTTCCATCCCATCCTCCTCAACTATCCGCTCCTTCCCTTTCCACTGGACTCGTCGACACCTCACACCACTGCCATCTGCTAGCCCCAACATCTCCATCAGCCTCTCTCCTTCTACTCCTCGCCTTTTATTCTTCTTTTCTTCCTTCTTTTGTTTTTACGGTTTCCGAGAAGAGAGGGCGCACGCATCGCGTGACTTTCATTGCGGTAGGAAAGTTTCCTTGCGCTCGGTTGTGATCGCGCTGCAGCGGTTTTTAAGGGAGCCCCATTAGACGGTGTTAAAGACTGATAATCTCTCGGTCGCTATTCCGGCGCCTTGTGATAGTTGTCGGCGTCCTTCCCGAGAAATTCTCCGTAATTGCCTTTCTGTGGGCTTTGTTTACGGGTTTTCCCCGGTTGGGTCGCCACATTCGAGTCATCCATGAAACGAAACGGATAATGTCTTATCCCAGCGACGTTGAAGTTACATTCGGAACGGATTCAGAGGAAGAATTTATGACATAATCTAAATTTTTAAGAGTTTCATAATTTTAATTGAAAACGTGCATGCGGATGCATTCGGACGTCGTCGTAGAATATGTTTTCTTCTCTATTTACTGCTCTACCGATATTTAGGTTTAAATATTTTGTGGAATTACATCTTCAAATTTTGATCCACATGGGTTTGTCATATTTTTTTTCATATAGTGCATGCACGAAGTTGTTTGGTCAGATTTTGTTGTATTTCTATACAATTATGACCCTATCTTACCTGATCTTAGCCCTAAGAATTGATAATGCTATAATAAAAATGACGCTTCAAAAGTCAGCTTTTTTAAACGCAGTATATGCTACGCACATATCATGCGTACAAGTATATTTTAATTCTCCAGCATTGCAAGAACGTCGTGCTCATCTAATTTGATACGATTTGCAACTTTTGTAAAATTGATATTACCCATCAAATAAATTAATTTTTTTTTTCAATCATTGAAAATTAAATTATACATAGGATTGATCGCGGCTCACCTTACAGATAGGCAACCGAGTATGAATATTCCTTCATCGTTATCAAGAAGTCTCTATTTGAAAGAGTGATATTTAGAATACTAAGGGGTGCCTTGTTTAATTGTTACGTGCGTTCTAACGTGAAAATATTTGGGAACATCAATATACGAATCTTAGGGAACCTTAGGTTGTGATAAGACTTAGCGGTCAGCGATATCACAGTTTTTCCAAACGATAAACATTATATGTTCATAGCAGAAGATATGGGAATCATCCCAAAAGAAATAATGAAGAGATTCCTTGGAGATCTCAATACCGACACATTCGCCAGATTTTCAAAATTTCGAAAAATGACAAATGAAATGTAATAATTCCCTTTGCCTCCCACCATAATAACTAACTATAGGTTATAATAGATTGAATCCAATGATTGCGGGAAATGTCTGTATAGGCTTATTTTATCTAGAAAAATTGCCTTTTCTCTCGTGCGACAGTATGATATTGAAGAGACTTTCACCGTGTGATACGGTTCGTACGAAGATCTTTGTCTACTAACCTATTTTTATAGGAACACAGAAGTGTATATCATAGGCAGTTCAATCTCTTTACTGAGGCCAGAATAAGCTTAACATCGAATTATGAGTAGTATCATTATTTGTTACACGTATCGCGATTAATGGATACCATTTATATATATGGATAAACTATGCAGTATATTCTATAGGAATATTATATAGAATTAATCGGCGTGAATAAACTTCTTTGTTAAAGGAAAAACTCTCGAATCTACCGTGTGTCTCTATAAATTGGAAATCTTAATTGAGATGTTAAGCGCATTTTATAGCGGTCCCCTTTACTAATGAGACCATCAGGAAGCGCATAGTGTTCCTAATTTTTAACCCTTTCGCTGAGACAATCGACTTAAGTCCATTTGACCTTCATAGTCCTAAAGCTGAATGTAATCCAAATACGCATTGAAAGGGTTAAGCCGCCCCTAAAGAGAGGCTTAACATTTAAATGTGGAATTCTCTTTTGCTGAAACATATTTGTACATCCCATTCGTTCTAAATCACGTTATACTTCCGTACATTAATCTTCAAATTTTAGCCACCTATAGCCATCAATCGTACGCTCAAAAGTTATCCTCTACACAAAAGTAAACATCGAAGAGGGAGATGAAAATACTCATCCTCTTGAAAAACTTAATCTTCTCTCATATGGAAATGTGCGTGTAACCAATCATCTAAATTAGTTGGCATCACAATCCATTCTCATTGGGACTCTAAAAGAATTCATGGCGGACGTATCCAGAGGATTTTTCCCCACCTTTTCTCACCATCACCTTTTATGAATCGGTTGGGAAGATGAACGAGGCTGATTGGAGCAGGAAAGATAGCATGCGTCGTACCCTGGAGAACTTCTTACACATCCCACTTCTGCGCCTTTTTCCAGAATCGTCGGTTTCGATCTCCCGAAGCATCGGGAGTTTTTTCAGCGTCCGGGAACGGCCGAGGGAAAGTCAGATGGCTGGAGGGAGGGAGAGCCGCGCGAAGGTATCCGAAAAAATTACCCAGAAGATTGGGTGGGAGACGGTAGTATTAGAGAGGTTGGGTCGGTAAAACAGAGAGTGGAGAGGGGAGTAATTGCCGGACAGCGCTGCCAAACGTACGGCGAGGGAATAAGAAGATGGAGGAGGCTGGGCTTCGATTTTGTTTCACATTCTCACGCCTTTGATAATTACGTAAAATGGAAACATCTGTGCCGTCCTTCTCTGCCTGTTATTCTAATGGACCGGGGTCGTGAAATTTAGTACAAGTGCTGTGGAGAATCTACGAGATGAGTATGAATTAAAGCACCCGGTTGGAAACCTTACGGTTCTGCAGAGTAACCAGTTCTACTACCTCTTCTTGATGAATATAACATTTTTTATCCTTTTGTATAGGGTACAGAAATATCTATCTCTCATTCACTATTGTCACACTCTTTCTCATGGTTCAGATAATATAAATAATTACTACTGGGTGAGTGATGCTGATGAGTGGCATCTACTTGGTCCTCCTCATTGATTAATCTGGAAAGTTATACTCATGGTGTCATTGCGGTTCACAGCATTCTGAGAAAAGCAAAGGAAACCTAAACCACACAGATTCAGATCTATATTCAGGATGATAATTGCTAACACTCAACACCTCCATGAAACAAAACGATTACTAAACTACAGGAAGAATACAATACACGATCATGGTTTATTAAAAGTTTCTTTTTATAGTTTTTTTGAGGAAAAATACCTCAATCCTCATCTTACCTCATTCCCTCTTCAAAGTTATACAAGTATAATGATGGAGTGATGAGCTTCAAACCGACCTCAGGGTTTATTACTGTTAAAAGATACCAATAGTAAGTGTTGTCTGTAAAGTATTTAGCCCGAAGGCCGGTTGGGACCTCATCCCCTCTAGCATCAGCTACCAAGAGCTAGGAGAGGGAAATGAGGCTTACTAGGCAATATGAGGATTGAGGTAGTTTTCCCTTGCTTTCCTCACTCATCCAGAATACTGTAAGCAGAACAAGCTCTCGTTAGTGATGCACAATGATTCTACGAGTAACACTTATCGTAACATTGCATAAGGAGAATCTTTAATTAATGCCATTATTCAGCATGACTCATACTTCAGTAGCTTTTATATCATCACAGCCATGAACAAGACTGGGACAAAATTAAATAAAAGATACATATTTCTCTATCCCGTAACAAAAGACAAATGATAAATATTTCATTCATCAAGATATGGTAGCAGGACCAGTAAGTGTTACGAAACATCAAAAGTAATCCATGTTCCTTTTGAATTTCGTTAAGAACATGCTTACGAGAATGGCTTATGCGTAGATATTTTTAAACTTTTAGAATGTAACGTACAAATTTCCGTTTTACCGAATTAAAAATGGGGCTTGGATAGGTGACACGGAAAGGAAATGACTGTAAGAATCAGATTGGGAATGTGGAAATGACTGAATTTAAATTGACGCATTACAGCGACCCTTTTTCCTACTTCCTCGGCCGATCCTAAAGTTTTTGCTGTAAATGAAAAAATTCACTGCTTCCGTCCATTTTTCTCCGATTAGACTCATGGGGAGCTCTATGGCAGACACAGCAATCAGAGTGTTGAAATATAGGATTCGGAAAGAGGAAATCGTCTCTAGGACGGAAGAGGAAAAAATCACCTCATCCTCTCATTCGTCTGTGTGGGAATTTCAATTCAGTCGAACCAAATGCTTTACTATTTTGAATGGAGATCCTCTGATGCCATTGAGATGATTGTTTGTAAACAGCTCGTCATTCATCGATCCAGTTGAAGAGATGTAAAAAAGATCACTAAGAAAAATGTATGTATTGTTCACAGGTTATCCTACATTTTTTCTTTGTAAACGATTTAAGTATGACAATCCGTCAGATTTCACTCGACGCAGTTAAAGATATGTACTTGCTATAGAATTATCTTACACGAGATTATTGTTAAAATTAGAAAATTTGTGGGGAAATTTTTCAACACCTCCATTCCTTACTTCCAGTCACTGTAAGTATCGAAACAGATCCCTACATTTGCTAAACATAAATAAAAAATTTTCTTAGTTTAATATAAATAAATAAACATCTGATTTGAGAAAACATTTGATTCACAAATTAACTAGATGTAGGAAGGATCTAGAACTATATCTCTCATAACAAGTAATGGTATTCGTAACAGTGTTTCTCAATCTTTATGTTCTAAATTCCCATGTTCCATCTCCTCAAAATAGAAAATTGTTTAGAATGTAAGAATACGAGATTTAGGTTAATTACGTACCTACAGAATGATTTTATTTATTACATAATACTTATTTACTGAACGAACCAGAGAAAGTCTAATTCATATTATCGAATATTTCACTCCCTTTCAAATGAATGTAATATGGATACCCGTTATTTTACCTTTGGTTGCATAAGTATTAACAGCATTGGCGTTTGGAAAGAATTTGGAGACCGTAGGCTGTCAATCTCTGTTTATTCAAAGGAATATTACGCCGAAAACCGTTGCTGCAGCGACTGTACGTACGACAACGTCTGTCTGTACTCGTATAAACTTTCACGACTTTTCGAATCATTCCTTACTTTCAATCACCGTAAGTAAGTTTAATCGAAACAGATCATTCCAATTACATTTGCAAAACGTAAATGAAAAAAATTCTTGTTCACGAATTCCTTAGGTAACTCCGCAATCGCACAAACCATGGAGAGCTTGCAGCGTTACCGCATGCACTACGCAAGCCGCGATTTGGAAACAACTGCACTCGAATCTTTAACGAGAACAAATATTTCTACTTGCCCTTCGGGATCGCCACTATGTCGTTTAAAGTCTTTTTTTACCGTTTCACACGATAAAATTCTTCGATATTTGTAAATAAATCAGAAGTAGCGCAGAGACTTTCTTTCTTTAGAAACTGTAAATTTTAAAAATCTCTCGGTCTGTCTTTAATATATAATTATGTCATTATTTTTAATTGACAAGGGAATGAGTAAAATTGTGTCCGTGTGTCTTAAGCGAGAGTTGTATGCCCTTTTTGTATATATTTTGCATTCATATAACGAACGCAGCCCCCTTTCGGTGTAATTTTTATACATATAAATGTAAGTTCACTTTTGACGACCTCTTCTTGAGTTAGAATGCGTGCATAAATCTCGTTATAATTTATCTTTTCCTCTTATACTTGACAACAGCAGTGTTTCAGCTATGATAGAATCTCTCGGATGGAATTCGTTTAGTGATAGAAGACTAGATTACCGTAAGAAGCTTTTTAATAAATTTCTCACTACGGATCTCAGGGAGGAGGTTGTTGATATTGGCATCCCAGTTAGTACCGCACGTGATCTTCGGGTCAAAACGAAGAAGCGTTACAGGGAGATAGTTGCCAGGACGGTTAGTTATTTTTGGTCATTCTTTCCGCGATGTATTAGAGAAGCGAACAGCAGTGCAGGTTAGATAGGTATATCGGTGTTTTACACCCCCTGCCATGCGCTCTAGCGGTTTGCAGGGTTCAAATGTAAATGTAAACTTTTTAACTTTCCGAACAACTGGGCTTCCTGATAACCAAGTGGGCAACGCGTTCGTCTTCGGTGAAAGCGGTCACTGGTTCCATTCTGGGTGGGAGCCTACGTGCGAAATGACCTATGCTGTCAATGCACTTTTAGCAATACTACTACTACCGAACAGCTCTTTGTGGTTGATTCGATTGGAAAAGGTAGCCAGATATATTTATATTTACGGGTTTTTCAAAACATGAAAGATTCCTGAAATTACTTAAAAATCATACTAAGGCTTCCCTTCTCAATTGAAATTTCGTGTTTGAGTCAACCAGGAGCTATTTGAGTACAATATTTAATAGTTAATCGTGTTCTCTCGCAGTGCTTTTGCTGCTTGAATTCCGGAATCCGTTATGGCACTGCCGATTTAGAAAACATATAATTTTGTAATGGATTTTTCTCACAATCTTTCATTTCAATAAGAAGTTTTCGGTAACGCTAAGCTTATTGTGTGACGCGAAAGTTCTTTTCCATAGAAACTGATATTTAAAATTTCTCTTCTAGTTCTGAGATTTGTTACAAATAAAGTGTTACAAAAGTTTGTTAAAAATAAATAAATAATGGAAATTTATAATTTCTTAACACATATTTCCTCAAGATCCTTCCTTAGATTAATTATAAAGATGAAAATCCTAGTTGATGAATAATATCATCATATATGTTTCAAGAAATTGCAGTTTTGAGTTAAATTACATCAAGTTATGTTTCAGAGATTTCGTTATTACCTCTCGCTTTAAATTTTATTATGATTTATTGATGATATTTATCAAAACTATCGTAAGAAGAAGTTAACCATTGATTAATTTAAGTTCCACTATAGTTGGTGGAGGAAATCTACTGTATCTGTACTCATTACATTGCTTCGTACAGATATAGGTAAAATTTTACTTGTGCTTCCTATATTTACTCATATTTTCACAAACATTTTTTCCCCCGCTTAAGATGGGAGAAGAGTTTTCCGATTGTCAATAATCATGGATGTTATACCTCTGGCCAGCTCGGCATTACATGTAATCGCGTGTGGCAGTTGAAGTAAGAATTTTGCATGCGTTTCAGGAGCGAATAGAGTTATCAAGGATCAGAGAGGGTGAGAGGAGCGAAATCTTGCCGAGTTCGCATAACATATAATCACGGAACCGTTTTGCGAGCAGATCGCCAATGATGACGGTGTAAGCCCTTAATGCTTATGAATTATAGTTTCGTAATGTTGGCCGTAGACAGCGCGTCTTTCGTTCCTGGTATGAAATCGCTTTCTAATGATACACCCTGGCAAGCGGAGTGGATTTGAAATAAAAATACCAAGTGCTCGCTACGGTAGTTGGATTCCCGAACTCCTTCGACATTATGCATCTTTCCTACTTTTTACTTTCGTTTTCCTTCGCAACCCTGCAAAGTATCTTTCGCGGCCTTGAGAAATTCGTGCTCAGAGCTTTCAAATCACAACTTTGATAATCCGCTGTGAACGATAAAGGAGAAGTCATAAATCCGCCATAATGCCAAAAATCTCCCCGAAGGGAATTTACTACATATTATGAAAAGAATTTGGAGTTGGCGATAAAAATTAGTCATTAGATTTTCATCCTATTCATAGGTGCCTTCTACAAAAGTTCCCGAATTTTTGGGAATTTTACCTTCATACTCTGTGACGAATTGTCACATATTTTCGGACACCCCTTGCTTAAGTGTGACATCGTTTAAGGACGATCCCTTATTCCGCTGGCATATATGTATGAATACAGCATTTTTTATTAGCTTTCTAGCGCAGGATAAAGTAATATATATTTTCTATCTGTCAGTTTATGCTAGTCTTGTGCATGACTTCGATAATACTAAAGCTCATGAGGTATGATCGATGCTGAATAAATGCATTTATTTCGGTCAATTGCGTTTATAATACGGTCATGGCCCCGAATTTACGAGGGCATGCTCCACTGATAATATCTAGACTCAGAATGGAAAGCAATGGCAAACTACCTCATTCCTCATCCTCCCTAGAAAGCTTCTTTACTCATCCAGAGCTTTAAAAGGGATTTGAAGATCAAATTAATGTTTTTTAAAAGTGCTTCGACAGCTGAGGTAAATTCACAGATTTAGGTTTTCACCTGGAATCGAACCCCGGATCGCTTTCTCCAGAGGTAAACGAGCAACCTTCTTGGCTATCCGGAAGGGGGCCAACCAGCCTTTGGGCTGATGACTTTACAGACGGACCTGCAATGAACTTTGACGTCAACTTGTCAACGTCAACATAAAATATATTTAGTTATAAATAAAACATCAAAAGTTTCTCTGAAAACAATATTTTACAATGACCTTTCAAGGTTAAATAAGTAATCTTTATGAATCATATGGTTTTTAATTTAATTTTCATGTTATTACAGAATAAAAATTACGTACAAATCACTCATAAATTTAGTAGCTCATCCAAAATTTCTCCATTACCCGTAAAACAGGATTCTTTTAACAACGCTGCAGCTGCTTTCATATTTATCGCTGCAGAGAATTATTTCCAATACAAAATGCTTCTATAGTAGTGATTTTGGATTTAGAACTCCTGGAATTTAGAAACCATTGCGGTTAGTTTCACAATCAAAATTTCTCGTGAAACTTGTCGTTATCTGCTAAAAAATTATTTTTCAGGCAAGTAACTACAAATTCCACGAGACCTTGTAGGAATAATGTCAGATGTCTGTCTGTACAGTATCCAAGTATTAGGATCTGAACCTAATACTCACAAGAATTTATAGACTTTTCCTAGTTTCAATTGCTTTATAAATAAAATTTTTAAGGATAAGAGCAACGTAAATAACTAAGCGCGAAAAAGCCACGTAGTTGAATCCCAAGGATAAACGGTATGAAAAGTAGGGACATGACTGGCACTCGAACTCAGGTCTCCAACTTTCCGGCCAGGAATTCTATAATTCCTGCCCGGAAAGTGAGTTCGAGTCCCAGTCATGTCGCTATTTTTCGTATCTGTTTATCCTTGGGATTAAATTTTTATTAAAGCAATTGAAAAATGAAAATCTCCAATCATTGTAAATATCCAAGATTTTCATAAATGCCAGACCAATGATATATTCGCCGGCTTCCATAAATTTTCCAATCTTCAACATATCTTTTGATGGATCGCTGTTTCATTTCTTGCTAGAGAAGAAATGCCCTTTAACCAAAAAGTCTATATGTGAAGTGTCAGCCTGAAAGCTGATGGGAACCTTGCTCCCTCATCAGTTAGTTATCCTCTGGAGAAGATATATGGTTTACTATGCAAGATGAAAGGCTTGCCTTTGCTTTAGTCACTAAGTAGGAATTATGCGTAATGAAAACGTTCACGTGAGTGCTCCTTGATGACTACTTGAATAACACTTTTCATAGCATTCAATGAGTGGACAAATTAAATGACTATTCAAAATCTCACATACCTCAGTAGCTTTCATATTATCGTATCCATGAACCAGACAACAGTAAACTAAAGGCACATTTCTCTCCGACCTATGCCAGAATACACTAGAAAAGTATTCCATTCACCAAGATAAGAAAAAGATGCTAATTTTATTGAGATATAGAAATATAAATTGTGTAAATACGTTATTTAAATTTAGATTTAATGTAATGTAAAGGATGTAACATGTAATAACGATTACCTCTTGTGTATTGTTTTATTTTTAAATAAGTGTAAACTGCCAATCAACTTGAGTCAAACCGCAACCATGATTCGTAAATAAATAAATATAGTAGTAGGAACTGACAAATTAATATTGCTACCTGAATGGACTTCATTTGTGGGGAACAGAATAATAAGTTACAACAGCATTCTTCCCCGAGATTTGAATGGCTCGAGTGAATCCGAGATTAAGTTCGGGAATCCCATGGTTTTCCACATGCTGAGACCATTTCATTTCGCAGGGCAGAGTGGCGTGACGCGCAACAGCGACTCAATTTGAATATCTTCGCGATCTCCGGGATGTATTCATCTATGGAAGGAGAGCGCTATGCCGCCGCTGTCTGCCGGACAAATTTAAGTCTTGTCGAGCGGAAAACGATTCCATTTCCCGGAGGATTTTTAATTCGGACGCAGGAAAACTCCTATTTTAAAGGGAGCGGACATATTATTCGCCGCTGAGATTCTTATCCATTCCGCAGAACCGAGAGCGGAAAGATAATCCAGTTACAAATTTATCTCCGTCCTTGGGAATATATGTAATTACCATTGCAAAGTTAACGGCTTCCTCTCGACTTGGCTTTGTTAGCGGACTGAGCGAGATGAGAAGATATTTCGTAAATTACCGGTGAATGAAAGAATGCGGCGCATATATAGACACTCGTTTTTTCCATTTCGGGTTGAAAGTCATGTTTTGATACATGTTTATCTCCTACTGGATTTTAATATGTCTATATTATTTCCTTTGTACACGCGCAAGATTTCATCTTCAATGAAACGATAACGAAGTTGGCGCGAATATATCTGTTTTAATTTTATCGATGGTTTTGCTGCTGTTAATGTGCTAGCTCTTTCGAGGCGAATCTTGATGAATGCCTAGTTTCTTTGGAAGCGGAACAAATGCAGGGTACGGAGTATATCAAGATTATATCTGAAATCATAAGACTATCGTAGTCATTAGTAATATTAACATCCTGTTATTGCATGAAGGGAGTTAGGGAGATTGTATTAGAATTGGTATACAAGTGTTGGTATAAATGGTCTCATATAGCATATAAAAATAATTTTTATTCCTTTACATATATCAAAGTACAAAACAAAACACATTACTTTTAAAGGAATATAGGTACCACATTAGTGAAAAATTACCAGCTTCGGGGTTACCGACTCTTCAGAAAATTGATAAAAATACAATAGAAAAATAATAAAGAAAATTAAAGAAACTTAAGACCAAGTGTCAGTACAAAAACAAAAAACTATACAGAAATAGTATACATATAATATAAAGCATTGAACACATTCACACAGTCTTTATTAACAAAAATTTAACATCTTCGTGATTCAATAGCCATTCTTTAACCGCTTTGATAAAGTTCGCTTCATTATTAGCAGTAACAATACATACTGGCAAGAAGGAAAACAATTTGGACTTAAATATCAAAATACTGTATTTGCCTTCTGCCGTATTTACCAAGTACTACCATGCGCAACATGGTATATATATTATATTTACTTATGCAGTTATATATACCATATATAGTAGCCTTCTTACATCCATAAAACTATTCACTGGGATTTCTTGCGCCACTTCTAATCGTACAGTCGCCTCTTTTGGTTCCACAGGTTGGGTATACCGAGTGTATGGTATACCATCGGCAGTACATGCCATAACTATATGCAGTTATGTATGGTATATATAACTGCATATAGTTAATAGTTTTATGGAAGGCTGCGTGGTGAAGAGAAACGACACCAGCAGTTCTCATCTAGACACCTTGAGATGTGAAGAAGCCAAGAAGAAGACCGAAAGACAGATGGACCAGATAAATCATTAGGTGTCTAGGGGTAACATGGCAACTTGAAGCTCAAAATAGAGAGAATTAGAAAACACTAGAGAGGTTTAATTGTGACGTCGGATTGAAAATGACTGATGTCGATGATATATTTTTTTCAGGATTTGTGAAGTTATCATAGATCATAATGTTGTAAATGCGAATTATGAAGGGGCTTTCAGATAGCCAAGTGGGCTGCGCTTTCACCCTTGGTGGAAGCGGTCCCGGGTTCGATTCTCGATAGGAGTCCATATGTGCGAAATGAATTTGTTTGTCCAAGCACTTTAACAATACCACTACTACTATTACGAATTATGATTAATCATTTATAACCGTTTTAATATATCCATCTTTCATCACTTAAAAGATTTGAAAGAAGAACAAGATTGTATGGCCAATATTAACTAAGAAATTTAAAAAATGGCACATGAACTATAAAAGTTTGGCCACTCCTGCCATGTGCCGCATATTCTATCTGTGAGAGTGAACACGTCGAGTGAATGAGTCTCTGTAAGTTCTCTCGAGTTATTCACAAGCATTAAAAACCAAGTTTCCTTTGTAATTAACGCCGTGATCGAGAGAAAATGAGGTTAAAAAAGATGAATGTTTATTTAACGTGTATGAAAACGTAATTTATATTCACCTTTGAAGTCGAAATCTAGTGACCTTAATTACCTTCTTAAGATATGGCGATTCTTAAGGCACCATTTCCTATTCAGATTATGTTTATGTCGTATAGCAATTACAAAATCTTGCTTTTTCCAGCCATTAACTGCTCTGAAATAGAACCACTTTCATCGTAGATAGGTAATAAAAATTGAAGAAGATAAAAGTTATAGCTTATCAGTGATAAAGCGAGGTCTTCCAATTTTGCCTCACGGAAACATTTTCTCTTTATAAGTATCAGTAATGCGATAGAATAGGTAGGTCGGAGCACATGATGCTTGTATGCCAATTACCTAATTAAAGGACTTGGTGAGATATAGCTATAAACCACTCGCGCTTAGTTTTGAGATTACTCAATTTATAAGTTTAATAAAAATATTTAAATTGGCTATTCAGCAGGAGAAACGTCTGTTTATTCTATATCTGTAGCAACGCTGCATTTAGAAGCGCATGGAATATCAAAGTTGTCTATTGATATGCCTTATCTTGTACAGCTTATGGGATTATGGCTGTATCTCATAAAAAGATTTAAAATTACTGAAAACTTTAATTAAAATATATAAAAATGTATTATATAAAACACCTGTTTGTCAAACAAGCCTTATATTTTGCCATGTTTAAAGGTCGCAAAATTAAACAAACACCACGAAATTAAAATCTCGCCACATTTAATTTATATCAAGGAAATACTTCCGCAAACTGTAATTCTCCTTATATTCCGAACTTGTCAAAGGTTTAGTTTAGATCATCGTCTGGATAATAACACTGTATAGCGTGTACGGAATTATGTTCTATTCGTGATTTTCCGAATGAACAAATTTTCTTCTCTTGCATCTGACAGCACTGCCTTGCGATTGTTGCAAACATTCGTACTAATTCGGGCATTCGGGTAATGCATTTTTATGGATTTCAATCGATTTTTTTGTATCTGTCCTATAAGACGACCCTGGATTTTGGGGGCCTTTCTTATGATTCAACTTTTGCTTATCTGCGGAAATATACAATATGTGTTTCTACGATAGCTTTCCATCTATTGGGTTTTCAACGACTACCTGGCATTCTAACAGTAAATTGTCAAGAATTGAGACGCTAAAATTTTAATTGTCCTGTAGATAAGCACGGTGTTGCTGTACACCCCCTCTCCCTACATTGGCAAGTTTCTAACTCCGCTTTTGGTTGCATATAGCATGCATCATTAACATTTTTATTACTTCATTACACATTTATTTTACATAAAATTTCCTTCCATACTTAAGCAAGAAGATATTAATTTCATGCAGCGCAAGAAAATACCATTAGCTCCTAAGACATTTAAGCAACGTCAAATCAAAGGAAATGCTACAAGAATAATTATTTTAGCAAATTGGATCTGAAAATTGCTCATGGAAACGGCTTCCCTTTGACTCAAGAAAAGCAAAACTTATGTCTTCCGGACTCTTTACCACCGGAAGCACTTCTCACAGATGCGTAATCAACAATTAATTCTCAAAATTTCAATCCGTCATCATAATGAAAATGTCAAAAATCTGAAGTAGAAAGATATAAATTTTCCAATTCGTTTTACACGAGAACATTAAGGAAAGACGGGAACGCAGAAGCCATTTCCTGTAATCACTTCTAATTAGATTGTACGAAGGTAATCAAATTATCGCCGAAATGAACTGGTACGAATAAAACATTCCTTTCATTTGGTGCACCGACTAACGACCCTAAAAGCCAATCAAAATGTGTAGTAAACATGCATTAAACTCACCATTACGCATATTGAATTAAAGGTAACTAACACCTGCTCAAGGTTAATTTTAAATGTATTAGTTTTGAAAGAGGATATCATTAAATGCAGAATTATTATTATCTACATAGTAAACCCTGTAGTTATGTCTCGAAATATTTCGTTTTTCAATTAATCTTTACTGAGGATCACAAATATTTTTGAATATTTATCAGAGAAATACTTTTTAACTCATTCAATTACTTTGAAAAATTTACGTAATTTTTTTGATCGTGTAACATTTAAAATAACTCATTTCTTTATTGAAAATATTTCGGTTATTTCGAAAGTCTCCCGAATGGTATGGCATAATGTTTTGGCAGGATAGCTTAATGGAAAGAGCAACGGACCCAATTGGCAAATGGGAGACCCGGGTTCGAGTTACGGTCCTGTCAGAAATTTTTCATGTCCGTTTTTCATTGGCGGAGATAATGCTTCACAGCTAATGCTACAAAAACAACTCATTACATTCAGAGCCTAATGACCGATCATTAGGTGCGTCTGTGTCAGTCAAGACGAGTTAACATTTCCGTTTGATGACTCCTGAAAAAAACGTTTCAAGAAGATTTCGCTCCACATTGGAGAAGTACAAATCATTGACATCAAATCTTGGGTGTTTATTCATCTTGGGAAATCACAATATCTAATGACTGCTTGACTGTATGAACTTCCGGTACGTGGCCTACCTGTGGCGACAATCACCTCTGTCTTAATTGTTTTCTGTTCCGACAAATCCTACATTTCAAATTTTCTACGGTAATCATCGATTCCCAATTCTATTTTGCGAACTGATAACTATATTAATCTACGGTGGAATTTACTCCATTATTACTGTATATCTCAATTCCTTCGCAAATAACTTCGCTTTCCATTTTATTTCTACTAAATGCAAGATTACAGTTCTTCAGTTTGAAGTTAGAGACGTTCAAACGATTTTCTGCTAATCGACTGTTGACGCCCCAGTGCTTGCCGCGCTCTGAGGCGGTTGCCTTTCTTGATAACGGTCTGAATCCTGCCCTGGACTGACTCTGTACACTATCGCTTTGTTATTTCATATCCATGATATTAGATCACAATTATATATCTACTGATTAACGAAATGAATTGGTTGTCATGCTATTAATTAATGTTATTAACAATCGCCATGATATTAGATTACAATAACATTCTGATTAACAGATTCAATTGGTTGTATGAAATTTCATGTATTAAAAAAAATAACTAAGACAGCAAATTATGATAAGTTCTGCCTAGATTAATTGCGGCGAGAGTTGACTTTCTTTCTTTATGCATGTACTTTACACATTCATTTTACAGCTATTATCACCTTAGGTGTCGTTAGTAACCAGTTATTATATACGGCGATAATTCTTACTCATTTGATGACAAAATTTTGTACAATTGTTAACTTTGAGTGATTTCGTTCTCAGTAAGTTTTTTATTCAATTTCTTCATCAGTAGATGCGTTACATTTTAATTCTGCAACATTACTAGTATCCCACCAAACATTAACAATGAATAGCCCATTCGTTGTTTGCCGAATTCTCTTTCTAAGCGACCTTCTCTTGCGAAATGTGCGCAGATTTGTCCCTCTGTTTTAGCTCTTGCGAAAATGGGCTGACGTGAATTTTATCGGCTTCTCCAAGGAAAAATGTAAACATTAAGAAGGAGACGCTCGTTTTTCTCTCGGTATCAAGCAATTCTCCTGCCATTAGTTGAGGGGCCGTTTTTTCTCCCGATAAATTTTACGATATCATCTCACAAGAAACTTCGACGGCACCTTTATCATTCTCTATATCTCTATTCTGTTTTCTACGTAGGAGACACGCAACATTAGTGGCTGGACCCACTCTCGCCTTTCGACACTCACGGAAAAGGTTTAGCGAAGGCGGGCTCGTCGATAGAATCGACGTCCGCTAAAGGAAGACATATTGCATCCTCTTAAAGTTGCTATCGGAGGGTAATCCAAGAGTAATTTATATAAGATATTTCAAGAAAATGTCACGCTATTATATATATGCTATTATGTATACTGTTTATACGCTAAATTAAATAATAGTATGGTACATTTAACTACGTACCACATCACTTAGGTTTGGCAAAGGGTTTCCTTTCAAAATCATCATCCAATACGCCTTTCTTACACTTTAAATGTATTATCTACTTAAATTCCTGTTCAGATGAACGCGGACTTTAAAATTGTTTACCAATATTTTCAAAGCTCTGTAAATTATCCTAACTTTAGGGTAATTATTAACAACGTTTTTTGTGCCCGACTTGTGATGATGCATATCCTTTAGCAAACGATATTCGTGTCCCTATTATTCTGTTTAAGCAAAACAAAGGATAAATTATTGCCCTGCGTATGTGTCATTATAGTGCCCTATGAATCCAAAATAATAATGAAACTCTTTTCACCGAAGAGAATATTTTCAAAACGTTTGTCCAAATGCATTAGGTTAAGGGTTTTGTAGACCTCCAATAAATCAGTGCTTTATTTGTGTTCTGTTTTAATTTTGGCTTTAATCTTATGTAAAATTTAATTTATGTTTTATTAGCGAGCCTCTCATAGACTTTAATGGCCTCCATTTCAGCGTCAAGAAAAATTTCGCTCGTGTTCGTAAAGGATCAATCGAGTAAATATCGGAGCTAATCAAAATAATAAGGAAGTAGTTTTTAAAGCTCGCCTCCGCGCGATAAAGTTGTAAGCTGTGCATGTAAGCAACGAAATCAGACATTGAATCCTCTGAGAATTATGAGGAATCGATTTGTGATACATTTTTTAAGATAACATGCAATGGTTTTCTGCACGAATTTACTGATAATATCAAATAAAACACCGAAGCATTAAAATAACCATGAATTGTGAAGATAACTAGAAAGAAAAATCAGGGCTCAGCCTTCCTTTATCAAAAATATGATGGAGCGGTGTTGAAAATAAGTCGTTTGAAATTAAATTGGTTATCAAAATTAAATCGGTATTCTTTGTAAAAATTTAAATTGTTATTCTTTGTTTTTAATTTTCTCTTCTCATTTAAGGCCTGGTAATTTCCTCTGTAATACAATCTTGTACTTAGACAATTATTATGCTCAGATTATTCAACTCGTTCTCAATCCTGAAAAACTGTTAAATTACAGTAATTTAAAGGAATAAAGTCATGAAACAATGGTTTCCAAAGTCTTACAAACATTTTTACCTGCAAATCAGGATATGCATAATTTTGGTACTTGAATTTAAGGGGCGGCAAATTATGTTTGCACCCGGGCGGCAGATGGGTCGGGTGCGCATCTATCTCGGGCCCCCATTCATACCCTTTTAATTAATTTAAGTCATCACAGTCACAAACGACTAACTCAAACACCCATGTCCTACCAGGAAAAACGCTGTTATCCGAGACTCGAACCCGGGACCTCAGTGTTAAAAATTAGCGCGCTAATCATAACTGAGATCTTTCCCAGTCAGGTGTCTATGGCCGTCTTTGCATCGAGCATTAAATCGTAAAATTCACGCAAAAATCCGGCACGAGGTAACACAATCTCTCCTATTCTAGGATAGTATGCCCTCGCAAATTACTATTTACCCTCCGAGAAAAAGCATTGGAGAAAATGGCAGACGGCGACTTCTGAAACCGGAATGGGAAAAGGGAGCAAAAAACATAGGACGGACAGCACTTCGCAAGATTGCTTCATTACGTTTCCAGGGCCGCAAGAATCTCGAAAATACGTGAGTGGACTCCGAGTGACGGATCCTCAAAAATTTCCCAGAAACGGATGGCGAAAGATGGGGAAATGGGAGAAGGAAAGATGGGTGGAAAAAATGACAAAAGGTCGGACGTTCGCGAAAAAGGAAACGCATGACGGAGGAGGAATCGGAATCCGGAGGCATTTCTTTTGTCCGTCAGCCGATCGATGAGGAAAAAGGCAATCAAGGAATGAAATGTCTCAATCTGCCTCGATGCGTCTGAAATAACCAGTAGGCGGCCTAAGGCCCGGAAACAGCTATTTATTTCCATCGAAGAATTCGAGTCCGCCCGCGCACGCATGACCATTTTCAGCCGATACTGCTCTTTGTTTCTGCTCTAACTGGGAAATATGCTCATAAATCGCACATCGACAGAGATTTCGGAATGGCATTCGGAAGGCTTATGGAAAAGGTTGGTTTGCTTCCGATGAAATTTATATCTTCATGTTTCGTAGTCTAGTATAGCAATTTCCGACCATTTTCCACCATGACACAGGTGCGCTTTATTGTTAGTTCTAAAACGAACATGCTAAAATATACGTTTGTTAACGTTAGTCTGTGTTCGTTTATAAAGAATAGAACATTAGGTTTACGACAGAATATCTCGATAACTTCGAAACGATGTTTTATTGCACTAAAAATTAAGAAGGTGAAAATAAACATAAGAAAACTGAAGTAATGAAGTTTACCATAGAGAAGAAAGCTATGTTAACGATCAGGGTTAATGGGGGTAAACTAGGGCAGGAGAATCAATTCTTTTATTTAGGTAAACTTCCTTCTTGGGATGAAAGGTACACAGTTGAGGATCGGAAAAGAATAGCACTAGCCTAATAAACATATTGGAATCAAGTAAGAATAGTCACAATCTTCGTATGGAGTATACTGCTATTTGGGTATGAAACGTGGACCCTAAGAAAGGAAGAGATTAAAGGATTGGAGGCCTTCGAGATGTGTGTCTGTGAGTGTGGATTAGAATGGAAGAAGTAAGTTGGACTGATAGAAAAACAAATACAGATGGACTATAGATGGTCGGGGAGGAAAGGATTTTAATCGAAGAATGAAGCGTTGACAGATAAAATGGGTGGGTCAAATATTGAGAGGAAAGAGATTGCTGGAAAAAGTATTTGACGGCAGAATGCAATAGAAATGACAGAGGGAAGACAAAAATGTTAAATGAAATAAAGGGCGAGATAAGTTACCAAGAAACGAACGAGAGGGAATTGAATAGGGAATATTAGGACACATTACCAAACAGAAAGGTAAAACATGAATGTATTCTACTACATGTTTTAAAAATCCATCATCAGCTATTTCAAGAAAGAGAATTTTTTATTATCAATTTTTGGTGTTAACGAAGAGTCGACCGTGTTGACAGAATGACATCTGAAGGTGAGCCAGATGAATTTATTAATTCGTTTTCTTCATCTTCGTGTTCATATTCCTTACATACATTTAAATTTTTAAGCTCCACGCATCCTTGATAACAAGAAATCATTTTGTACGGTGTGACTCTTTCCTTTTAATCTGAGTCTTTTGCGAAATTGAAAGAAGTTTCTGTTCAAGCGATCTTTGAAAAATAGCAAGGTGTGAGATTGGCAAGCGGGAGTCCCAGCAATAACAGGATGTGGAGTGATGAGGAGATGGTATCTGTCGAGAAAAGAGAACATACATCGTAAGATACAAGGAGAGAGGTAATCTTAAAGCAAAATCTTCTTTCCTTTTCACGGTGCCTCTAAAGAAAGGAAATATTATCAACGTTGAGACGAGTAGAATACTTCTCCAGTTTCAAATGACTGAAGAGATAAACCGAAAACGCTGTGTTGTCGATAAAAGAAAAATTAAATTATCTTTGTATGAATACCTTTACTACTTTAAATAATGAGATCTGAAATAAAAATAAAAACAAGTAAAATAATCTTTAAGCTGACTAAAGGTTTGGCTATTCATAATTTATTCGGTGTTTTTCAGAATGTATGTACAAATGTTTTGGTGGATACGGAGGTATTTGCAGGTGCAAAAAGGAATCAAAATAGCCTAAATTTATCCAATTTATATTTTCTGCTCTATTTATTTTCATTTTTCAATTTGGATTCCTATCGGAAATTATCTAACAATGATTTCGGCTTACTAATGCGATTCCAGTTCGAACTATCTTCGCTAACCGAGGTATCCCTGTGTAAGAGGTAGCAGTTACCACAGCATCTCCTAAAGTGGCCGGTAATTAACCTAAAATGTTGTTAAAGATGTATTCGAGCTCAATAGTAGATTGAGAGTCTATGAGTGAAAGTTAATTGAATCACTAATATGACTATACACGCTAATGACTGCAATGACTAATTTTTTTTAGTGGAAAAATAAAAGTTTAACGGCCTAGAATAATGATGTTAGATTTGTTAAAAATAAATAATACTCTCAATGTAATGAACATTCCAAAAGATAGTGAGAGCCGTCATATTATAACGACATAAGAGTGAGAGGACGAGATTGATCAAACGGCGAGGTGATTACGATTAAAAAGCTTCTTATTTAGCTTCTCCTGATATTTTTCCTGGAATACCCTGTTATAATTTAGTGAATAAACCGATGGATGCGAGGAACTGAATTCAGCGGAAACAACAGAATGTCGGCACTCAAGATTATGGGAACTAACTGCATCTACCTCTGATAATAATTTCTCCTCTAGACTATTATAGACTTCCTTGCGCGAAATTCGACCTATGTCGTAAACTTTAACGAACTAAAATGAGTACTGTGGTTGTTTGTTGGCGACTAATTTGAGCTTGTGGCTCGTTATTTACATCGTTAAAAGAAAGGATTAGTAATCTTGACTTCAGATACCATAGATCAATGATGAAATACGAAAACTGCTCCGTATTTAAAAAAATTTCTTGCGTGTCTAGATTCTTAAGCATTTTCAGAAGTGATTCTGCAACTGTATTTGTTGATTTACATGACAAAACATACGCTGATCCTGGAAATTCAGTCACTATGTACGTAACATTCTTAAACACTCACGTGTAATGAATGTTAAGTATTGTGTTGGATATCTTTGCGCCTGTAATATATTAGCTAATGTCTTTTTCCCACCAATTCCGTAAAATAATTAAACTAAGCTTCCTTTATACCACAGGTCTAAGCAGGTCAAATCACGCCAGCTCTTCCTCTGTTCATCAGTGGACTGCTAAATTCGGGCGTAGGTCACAAAGGTAAAATAATATTCTGAGGTAGCTATGCAGCAAGTAATAGAGATTGGATATCGTCTCAACTAGCCGTTTCAGAACCTCAGAAAAGATCCTTTCTTCTTAATCCCTTTCTGGTCGTGTATGAGGAGAGGAAGAAGGGAAGTGGTGGAGTGGTGGCCTCGAACCTACTTCGAGGGCGAGATCGAAAGAGCTACTTTTTTTTAGTAGATCTTTCGATCTATCTGCTGCGCAATGCACTGGACATGTTGCTCAAATTACACGATTACGGAAATTGTGTGAAACTTACGTACTTGGAAAGTACCTGGATTCTAAGATAAAGGATTAAGCTAAAATTATGTCCCAGAAGATTTTCGTATCACTTCTTATTGCCTTACCACTACAACGAAAGGGATAGATTTTTATGTGTATTCTCTAATTTATTTCTCCATTATGGTTTGCATGAACCTAACAAGGAATGTATGCAAGTGTAGCAACATTTTTTAAGCATCGAATGGCGAAAACTGAAATATTTTATCTATATGCATGCAATCATGGCGATGTTATTGCCAACAGCCTGCAAACGGACATTCAAGCCTTATATCCAATGGTAGGAGCAGACAGGAGTAAACTATCACTCTATACATCATGTGACTAAAAGAATGTCTGTTTTTCGGTCATGAATTCATAGCCTCCTAAGCTGGTGAATTAACTGGCGTATAAAATTGATTGAAACTATTACTATATAGTTACCAGAATGCATCTTACGAGAATACATCTCGCAAATGTCAGTTTTATTAATGGATTATGAATATTTTTTCAAACGATTTAGGGTAGGAATTTCATACTTCAAATAGGTGTTTTTCGATTGCCTCCTATCAAAATGTTAAGGGTAGTTTTTCTGCTTCACCAGACGTATATTTTAATCTTTGTTACTTCCTCCGAACAACTGCAAATTATCTTTCTCACGAAATTATCGAACGCGAGATTTTAATGAAAATAATTGTTCCGCCGAGCACGCAAAGGTCATATTTTCTTCACGCAAGATTTTCCGCGTGTTTCGCTAACTATTATCATCCATGAAAAAGGATCTCGTAAATAAATTACCATTCGCTTCAGAATTGCTAATTGGCCTGGTTTTAAATTCTGTGCCAATTTTGTTAATGGCGGTTTTTTTTAGCAGGAGTCGGTTAGTCTGACTTTAAATCCGATAATAGCAAATATGGGTTTAGAGTCTGATCAATTAGGTGAACACCTTGGGCCTCTAGCTTTATAGGGGCTGCCATACAACATAACGATGTCGACATTAAGGATATATCTCGAACTCAAAAATTCTAATCCCTTAAATTTCTTGGTGGGCTATAAAAAAGTGCTTTAGCGCGCTGGAAAAATGTTGGGATTGCAGCAAAAGAATAAGTTAAATTGAGTTGGGACTACTTCTTTCTCTATAAAGTCAAATCCTCCGTTACAAATCATAAAATTTTTATTAATCAAAATTGTTTATCAGGCGATTTTTAGTCATGATTATTTTTTCATCTTATTAGGAAGCCATTCATTTCATCTCACTATAGTCTCTCTTCGTTCGAATTGAAGATATTTGCGCGTTAAGAGTAAATTTATTTGACAGGTTTTGTAGCCTATAAGACTTGTCATCGACCGAATGGTTTTGGAAGGAAAAATATCGATAAATTAAAATATTTGATCGATATTTTTATGTGGCCTAAAGTTGTGGAGAAATGGCCAGAGACGCCAGAGACATGTAAAACAAAAGGCTAGACACTGCGGAAATTAAAAAAAATTTGAAAAATATCTAAATCCTTATTGGATAGAGGAGAAATGAGAACATCATTAGATATTATCTTGTAGAGAAAATAAGCCATTTAGTCTATGCGAGAAAGAAAGAATGGCATAATCGTGTAGATGGAATAGTAAATGGAAGAATAGAGGAGATCGCCAGGGATAAGTTTCCAGGTGGAAGAAGAAGTGTAGAAAGATCCTCGAAGAAAATGGCAAAATAATGTCTCGATGGATAGAGCAACCAACCGGCAATTGGGATACCCGGGTTCGAGTCCCGGTTCCGTCAGACTTCTTTCATGCCCGATTCTCCTTGGGAATTTTCCTAGGTGCACGCCTCATCGTGCCATGTACCTAAATCCCTTTTCCTTGTGTGGAAAATAATGTCTGTCAGTTAAGTGTTCAGCCCGAAATCCGGATGAGACCTCATCTCCTCTACCATCAGCTGCGAATAGCTAGGAGGGGTAAATGAGGCTTACTAGGCAAGGTGAGGAGTGAGGTAGTTTGCCCTTGCTTTCCTCACTGAGCCAGAATGATATAAGCAGAACAGTGTTTCACGTTAGTAACTTTAGTAACTTTTCGTATCATTGCAAAAGGAGCGAACTTAATTAATGCCACTATTCAGCACAACTCCTACTTCAGTATCTTCCATATCATCATAGCCATGAACAAGACTGAGACAAAAGTATATAAAAGATAAATTTTTCTCCATTCCGTACCAAAAGATAAATGATAAATGTTTAATTCAACAAGATGTGGTAGCAGAACCCAAAGCAATGCAGAAAATGCATAATCTAAAGCTGTACCGAATGATACAGATGCAATCCTAGGGGAAGATAAAAGTAAATCTTTTGTTTTCGGGAAGTTATAGGAAGACATTCGTACTTTAATCTATGAAAATGAAGTTTTACGTACGTCTTCTAGCCTTGATAGCCTTATTTCTCTACCACTTTGAAAATCAATATTCCTATACCTGTTATCCATCCCAAATATCTCGTCTTATTGAAAGCAGCATGTTATTGGTTGTGGATCGTTTCAAATTCTGGCTCAAACGATTCGAAAGGCTTTGAGACACGTAAGAACGACCGTGTCCGAAGATTGCCGAGTAGGAAGAGAGGGAAAGAAATAAAAGAGGTGTGGGATGGACGTTGAAATGTTGAAAAAGAAGCGATATAAGATTCCCTTATCGAAGATAGTCGACGCGGTGGGCCGAGGGAACAAGGTGTGGCGTAATGAGAGAGATAAAGAGGGCGAATGGGTGTGGCATCGGGAGGGACGTGGAATAACAGATGAGAGTGGATGAAGACGTCAGACAAGACTCGGGATGACGGTGGAAAAGAAATGCTCCGTTAACTAGACCATTGGTTCGTTCGAATTTATAAAGTCGCCAGTCATCCACACATTTCCATCGGTGCCTTCGGACGAAACAAAAACAGCGAGTTGGAACGTTCTCCGTTGTAAGAACGACTCTTACTCTTGCACTGTAGTGAAGGGCATTTTCGCTTTGGGAATAATTTTCCAAGCTCTGAGGGCGGAGCTGTTGTATATTATAAGAAAGTTATAGCTTATAAATCTTTTACTTTACTTAGGTAGATGGTGTAGTTGTCAGGGCCACCTTCAGTATTCAGACGCCCTGGGAAGGGAAGTCCCCGCCGCACTCTCCCTTATTGGTCAGAGCCTCAGATTTTCGTTGGCCATTGTCATTTAAAACTATCGCAAGATATTTTTATATCGCAAGATAAATTTTCCGTTTATTTATTTGTCATATATTTATTGATTTTTTTATCATTTAGTCAATAATTCTGACTTATTTACGAAAAGTAGCAAACTGGAAATATTAAATTTTGTAGAACGAAACCGATGGGAAGAACCCGAGAATGGTGAGAATGTCACCCAAAATGAGAAATTTTGACGGGGAGAACCACGTCTAAACTGTCCTTGTTAATTAGTCTTCACTAAAAAATGAAACCCCAGAGTAAGTAAATGGGGATTTTGTTAATTGGTGATGATAATTAATGATGATTTAAGTCAATTTCTACATTTTAACCCCATCGTTGACGCAAGAAAATAAATTATATCAGCGTATTACTCTATCTTTGACACCTCATCGGCAAAGCAAGTCCCTAATATTAATCTATTATGGCACTCCTGCCACAAAATGTTCGCCAGCCCTCGTCTTGGTTATATCGACTTTCGTAATTTTTTGGGGCATTTTAGAAAATTTTACTTCGCTAATCCGATGATAATTGACCATTTTGTGATTTTTGAAGATCTCCAATTTTCGAACGTATCTCTAAAAAATGACTAATTTTGCTGTTAAATTTAAATTGGTGACACAGGTTGTTAATTCCAGCGACAACCAACATCAGGCCGCTCCCGCCCACCGTGCGTCTCGAGGCGACAGCCTAACCAGCTCACCGTCTTAATTCGACTATGGCAAGGAATAAAAATTACTGCTCTCAGGACACATTCAACTTTTTAGATCTTTAGAAACAAATAGAGCTCAACCCACATGCGATAACCCATACTCAAAATGTGTACATTTCTTATCTCTTTGTCCTCCTTACCTTGCTTTCATAAATTATAACAAAATCTACATACAAATATTAACGCATGGTGAAAACATTATTATCCATTCTCTGGCAAGGTTAATCTGAATATTTACGACTGTCGAAGAAAGTCAGGGTTCAGATAATTCGTTACAGATCAGTTTTAACATCCTTCATTAAAACAACAACGGTAAGATGGTAAGATAGGAGAAACCGATACCAGAAATACGGCTCGAGGATGATGTTGTAACTGAGCTTTTCCTCGTAAAAGCCCGAAGGAATTACTACGTCTTTATTTTCCCTCAACTTTAATTGACATTACTTTTACTGCCCTGAGCGGTCAAATGTTTTCGAAACGGCCTCTCATCTACGTAATTTCTGCCGCAACCGGCAATTCCGAGTTTAATGGTTCTATCGAAACACAGCGTTAACGCGCCATATTTCCCGAAATAGGTAAGTCCGAATGGAATTTTCAAACGATCCCATCTCCGAGTAATGTCTCTTCAGAAAAAAGAAACATTTTTAGAGCCATTTAATTAAGGAGAGAAACACGTGACCTGTAAAGCCAAAGTGCGTGTTTAACAACGATCAAAACAACTTGCACCTTGTCATTCTTTCTTGCGGTTTGAAATGGGTTTCTCTTTTGGAATACGCGCGAGATTCCAGTTTTCGTAAGAATACAATTCGAACCTCGTTTCTCGAAATAATTCGAAGGAGTGTTGTACATACATCTAGTCGCTCGCTCGCTTTCGTTCATGGGCTTTACACTGTCCTTATTACCTGAACTTCCAAATTTAGGCTCTGTGGAGGTGGATTTCCCACCAGGCGCTGTCTCAGTGCCTCTTAACACATGCACTGCGGATCACTCCACCATTGGTGTGATAAATGCATTGTAAATGGAGGTATCCGCAGTTGGAATTAATTATTTATTATCTAACAAACATCTATGAAGCGCACAGTGGGTGATTTCATTAATTAATTTTTTTTTATCATTAATTTATTTTTAATCATGAAATCCTAAATCAGTCGAAGGAAAATTTTTTTTGCGTTTTCAAAATAGTCATTAGTTTTCTTAAAAGTAAAAACAGCGATCGCAAAGGTTATTTAATGGGACTTCAAACCAGTTTAAAATGAAGACTAATGTAATAAGTATGTAGTACCAATGAAAACCGAAGTATTACCAAAAACTACGTTTAAGATCGTCTATCATACTTTAGGTGAAGCTCTCCGTCATTGAGGTTTATTTGGTTAAAATGAGGTTATTTGATCGGATATCAAGTAAGAAAACGTACTTATTGTTTTGATATCTATTATTAAGTAAGAAGGGTAAATATAACAAAAGAAAAAGAAACGTAAACGTAAAACTATTACCAAACAGCGTGTACATGGGCGAGCAAGGAAGTGTAACGCGGGATTACCTATACTCCGATTATCAATTTTCAGTTAATTATTGCAGCGTACTAAGGGCCATTAACAAGAGCTCCGTTTCGCTTTTTCATTAATCTACTACCACTACCACAAAGGGTTTCATCAAAATCCCTGGGCAAAAGTGAGAGCATCTCCTAGCAAGACTGAAACCTAGGGAAAAGACCCATTTTTGCTTATAAATGGATTCGAAATTTCCCATCTTTCTATACCCATTTAAGGCTAAGGTAAGAAATTAAACCTTATTGAAAAAGTTTTCAATAAGAAGAACTAGAAATTTGCCAGTCAAGTGCAGTATCTGACATGCCTATGCCTTGAAGTAACAACAATATATGTATCGTATTTCTCTCAAGTTAAAAGCTCTAATGGCGTATTTTCATGAAAAATCCAACGCATATGAAATCATCGTATATTTGCATCTACTCATATGTACACTGCAAGTGGAATTTCGGCAAGTGACAGGTGGAAAGTCGTACAAAAGCTTTGATAATAATTTTTAATTTGAGCTTCCAAGCAAATTGTCTGCATTGCAAATTCGTGAAATCTCCTCCAATGTTTTAAAGGAAAACTGCGATTGCTCGATTTAGAAGTGCAGTATTTCACTCGTGTAAAAATCATCCAGTGGTTTACTCTATAATATTTTTTTTATATATTTTATTTTTTACGTATTTAAAAGAAGAATATTCTGTGACTCAAAAAAATATTTGAACGATGGAATATATTTCAATATCAATCGTATAAATGCTCAGAAGCCTATTTATATACTGAAATATATCTATTACATACTGCAATTGATTGGAGTGGTATAATCAAGGGTGAGCATGTGTAAAGGGGTCATGGACATCTAATAGTATACCCTTTACGAACATTTGATAGGTGGCTTTATATCACATTTCAAGTTTTAAGCGAAAATGTATTCTAGCTCTGCTCTAATAAAACCCCTTGATTTCCTCTTTAGACAATCTAGATTTAGATATCCCGGATTTCATACGCAGAAAAATTAATCATACATTTTTTATGTTAGCATAAGATTTCCTTAGTCTCCTTCGAGGTTATGTTTCATCAAATGAAGTCTTAAAGACCCCCTCAAGATAGCTTCAGAATACTCTACTGGCTGATAGAATTACCATTTAGTGCAATAATGTCTTATGGAAAGAAGTCGAAACGATATGATTATTTATGTGCTGTAATTATATTTCTACTAATACGGATTTCATATAAAAATGCGCAATTTCTTTAAAAACTTTTTCTTCGAGGCAATTTCCAATGGGTGTGTCAGTCTGGTCTTTGCGTCTCATGATAGAACAAATCCGCCTCTGTTCTCCTGGGGATTTCTTGAGCGACACGTCATATCGAATCGAGTAAAAGGGAAGCATTCGGGGTTTGTTTTTCGATAACCCGCCAGCTCTTGTTTTGTTTCCATAGCAACCCATGTTTTTCGTGTCGTTTCTCGCCGAGCTCGGCATTTTTCCAGCCTATCGGAAGGAAAGGATTTTCCAGAAAAATGGAAAGCCATTCGAAAATCCGTTTCCGACTATGTAAAAAAGGCTGTTCGTGACTTCGAAATCTTGATGCATGTGCGGAAACCCCTCACGAGCGAAGACGCATCGAGGAGTGTGTAGACGGAAAGTGATAAATAGCAAGCGGAAAGGTTATTCTCGGAAAAATGGAAAAAGGTAGAGAAAATGCCTGCAACTCGCCCTTGACTTATAATTTATCGGGCAAAATGGAGGTCCCTTAAGTCTTAACGGGAATACTTTTGGCTATAAGCTAGCGAAGGTAAGTTCTTGCTACCATATTGTGATGAATGGAATATTTTTCGTCTATATTTATACGGAACATTTTTCGTTTATATTTATATTTTCGTTTTATTTACTAAATGAAAAATGTATCTTTCGCTTACTATTGTCTCTGTCTCCTTCATGGCCTTGATAATGTAAGGGCTGAATGATATTCATTTTGGCCTCTCCTTATTGAATGCTATGGAATTGTTGTTCATTGGATAATTTTACTGCACTTACGTTATCGTTTCCCACTCCTACCTTTTATGCTAATTCAAGAAATCAAGGAAAAACTATGCACCTCACTCCTCATCTTGCCTAGTAAGCCTCATCATCCCGAGTTTTTTTTTATAGCAGATGGTAGATTTGTGGTTCAAACCGGCATTCGGGCAGATTACTTTACAAATAGGGACTTTTGAATAGTCTGTATGTAAATTGGAGCATTCAGGGTTGTTTGGAGAGAATCCTATGTGTATACTGTAATTTTCGTTGCAAAATTGACATTAAATGTTATGTAAAATTTTTATTTAACGATAGAAACTACAATTTATTAGTATATTCTAAATAACTGTGACTTAAATTCTTCTCTTTCCGAAACTTCTGTAAATATTTCGATCACTTTCAATCAGAATTCTGGCAAGAAGTTTAGTTCAGGGTGAACCTTGCATAAATTTACAAGCTCACGTGAACAATGCGAGACTATTTATAACGGAATAATATCAAGAAACATTTTTATATTCTAACAGAAAATTATTTTCAAATGAAAAAAATTACATTAAAGTTAGTGGAATAACAGAGTGCGAAAAAAACAAGTTGGGATCAGCCGCACGACTTAATCGTGCAAAGTATTACACCTTTCCTTAATTAAAGTTAGTGGATAATTTCAAATCAGATATTTTTCTGCAGGATTTCTTAAACCTTTGGTTTTTGCTTCCACTCCTCCGACCCTTTTAACTATAATCTATATTTCCCAAATTAATTTTTGTAATATCATTTATATTTCTTAATTTTTTGGAAGGTTTTCGAATGGAATAAAATTATTATGTTGTTATATTCTACAACGTCAGTCTCGTTGGTTTCGCTACTATTGAATTCCTAATTTCTTTTATTAATTAATAAAATGGTTTCAGGCGTTACTCTTCGGAAATTATCCATAACTGAAGGAAGAAAACATTTTTGCATTTCCACTTTTTCCACAAAAAGGGTTTTTATGTTAATTGTGGAAGTTAGGTTTCTTATGTCAATGTTAATCGATACGTGTGCTTGTTGCAAATAACGATTCTGCGGGTATTTGTATTTTAATTTGTATTTTTCAATCGCAGCATCGGTGTTTGTATGTATATATTTGCTATTCTTGTAATATTTTACAAAGTAACTTTCTAGGCTTTATCTCCCAGTGTTCCACTGGAAAGTTTTCTCCTGACGACTTTAAGATTCCCTACTTTTCTCTTGAAATACCCCAAAGAAAGGAAATAAGAGGAGAGGGATTTAAAGGTCGAAACGAGGCATGAACGCGATGAAATACGCAGGAGAGGTCGAGAAAGAAGAGAGACTGAGAGAGAGATGGTCACTGGGAATAAGACAGCCTCGAGTAAGTCGAGAGAAGAAGGAAGATAGTGGGCGAGCGCTAAAAACTTTTCGAGTACCAGCGACTTAACGGTCGCAGGAAGATGCGGAGTCGCAGATATGTGGGAGGTAAAGTATAAGGTTGCTTTTCATGTTTCATGCTACGTGATTACCTGCAGAAAATATGGACGGGTCGATCTTCGTGACTAAAACTAACGGGTCTCCGTAGAAGATAGGTTTATCGTCTCTTATGCGAAATGGCTTTCTTGAGCTGGAAGGTTCGCCAGCGGCGAGGTGAAATTTCTTGTAGCTGTTTTATATCACATGGTCTCTCTGCTCTTGTTTTTCTCATTTATTTTTATGGTTCTGAGCCGGAATCGGAATAGGAACTTGAAAGTGGAGCTTAGAGAGTCCTGGGTTAACGCGGAACGGCTAGCCTTAATAAGAAACGGTCATAAAAGTAACGCAAGAGAAAGTTTGCAGTGTTTCTGAGACTATTACTTTAATGTGAAAGTTTCAAAGTTGTGGAGGTTTAGAAATAATTTTCACAAGTTACAAATTAAAACGCCACGTGTTAAGCGGACCCGTGAAGTACTTAAAGGCTATTTCATGCATGATGAAGAAACGGCAAAGTAATCATTTATATACGTTCAAACTTTTCTCCTTGTAGTTGGTTATTGGCATTATATGTATAAGGGAATTCAGAAAGTGCTAAATTTTATTGTTAGTCAACCAAAGGTAACCTATACATTTAGAACGTTAGATTGGCGAAATTTTAATTTGTTAGATTGTTGCGACAAAGGTACAAGAATCTAATCCTTTATTTCATTAGTTATGTTTAACATTATTACAGAACCAGTGCAGATAGCACAAAAAAGCGGGTTAAAACTCTGTTGACACCACTTGTTGCATGCCGTAGAGAGATTTAGGGGATGTGTTGTCTTTGCTGTAGTTTACCTTCCATCTATCTGTTGGTCGGTTGCCTTTATGAGGACCGTGGCGATGGTAGGTACCGCCAAGTCAGAGCCACCTCCCTCTTGGCCCTTAAAGTTACCCAAAAACAAGATAGAGATTGATCTGTGAGATTGATCAATTGGTGACAGCTACAGCTCTGAAAATGGGAGATCGATGATTCTATCCTTGGTCTCGACCCACTTATTCACGTACATTTATCTTTCCTGGGCGCTCACCAATTGCGCGATGTTTGTTTACGTCTCTTTCCAACTGAAGATACCTGGAAATTTTCGGATGCCCCTTCGTATTGATATTGATTCCTTTATTAGGAATCGATTATTTGATTGAAAAATACTCACTCGTTCTCGGTGGAAGTCGAATTTAGGATATATCTTTGTTAAGTACCGATAAAGGCTCTCATCACGCGAAATCATTAAATTATAGTGAGACAATGACTTGCTTGACTTGCGTACTTCTCGTCGTCGTACGTTGGTTTTTAATCACAGATATGAGGTACTGCTTTGCATTATAATGAGAACCGTACATTTTACACTAGTTAATCAGAGCAGAAAATAATACCGTTTTAAAATTATCTGTACCATCTCTGTCATTAGTGCTCAAACCTTTTTGTGTGGTTATACGTGTCATCTTTTGGGTATTAGCTGAACATGATATATTTTGAGTATATGATGTGGTTTCTGGAGAACATGGCACACTAATCATAAAGTGATGCCAAAGTGTCCTCAAATCTTCGCCTAAAAATGGGCAAATTCCATCAAAACCTATAAAAGAATTACATATTATTTATTATTCATTGATCACTAAGATCTACCCCAGAAAGATCCTTTCGTGGCTAATAAATTTTGATCAGGGGCAGATCTAGATGCTTGTCAAAAGGGGAGGAGCAGATTTAAGATAATTTATTGTGAAAAACTTAAAAGGAAACAAATAGGACAAGTATTACCGATTTAATTCTTTACCTCAAAGCGATAAATGTAGATTATTCGTGACAAATACGGTGCATGCATAGCAATCGTGGAAGTACTTTTCTGTATCAGTTTTTATTTGAAGCTTTTCTTCATAACGGAGAATAATAGCTACTAATTCATAAAGGGAGAGACAATAGCTCGAAGAAAGGCCGTACACTCTAGCTCTCAGGCATAGATACCAATTTATTTTTAAAAATGTCGCTTGATGTACCCTGTAAAGTAGCTAAAAAGTCGATAAACTCAGAAAAAGTATAGCTATAAAGTTGAGAAAAATAAAAGAGCTTACGTTCGCTTGTATAAATGGAGTATTCATACTTGAAGCTCTATTGACTGGCCTGACTAGACTTCATTTCAGTGGCTGAAGAGGCGGAGCTATAAATATTACGTCTTTTATAAGTCGAAATTAATGCTACTTTAATGTTTAAAAACTCAAACATATTAAGAGTTAGTAATAGAGGGTCAACGTAAGAGAACATGCTGCGTAGGGTACGAGATGTCGTTAAAACAGAAAAAAAGTGGTTTAAAGAAGAAAAGAGTCGCTAGATTTACTGATAAAATCGCTACATTTGCAACTATGCTCGCGGGAAGAAGTAAGAGCATTGCAGAACTATATCGTCGGCATTCCCTTCCTTTAAGAACACTGTAACCATTGAAACTTCGTTATTTTATTATGAGAGTCAGTGGAATATGTAAGAATTTAACATCGGGCCTTTCCATAGAGAACCATACGGCTTTTGAAAGCCCCGGTTTACAACGATGCTTCAATACGTCCCCAACGCCAACCTCTTCGTCGCACCGTTCCAATCGTGAGATATGTTGGATAACTGCCATCGAGGCTCAAGCGTAAGTTATAAATCTCTTTCCTAATCGTTCGCTATCGCACAGAATTCGGCATCTCGAATAGTTTCAGAGCGTGACCAAGAACCTGGCTTTAAAAATCCTGGCATTCTAAATCGACAAAAAAGAACGTCAATAACTTTGTAGCGCACCAATACCCATTAAAGCATTCACGTCCTTTCGATTTTTATTGCTCTCTTAAAATAATCGCCAGAGTGGCTCACGGAACAAAAAAAAACTAATGGACGTTTAAAAAGAGTATAGGAACACGTGTTCCATCGCTGACGCCGTAAAAAAATCGCGGGAACTCGCGGTGGCGTGACTTAATTCGAAGGGACGTATTGGCTCTTCATCGGCGAACGGTTTATATTATCCGAAATCGCAATCATCCGGACTTGAGACACTTCGAGAGACGAGTTTTCGCGCCGAACTTATAAGCCCCGTCAAATCAATTTATCTCTCTCGAAAGAAAGAATCCCTTTCTATCGGGTGCGAGGTCTTTCCCCGGAGTCATAAAGAAAAGGCGTCGTAAAATTAATCCCGAGCGCGAAGGACTGGCGTAAAACAATTCCCCGCGGAGCACAATGCTCCTTAGATGAAGTCACCCCCGTGCGAGGGAATAAATTGGATAGAGAGATAGAGGGCGTTGGAATAGATGGCAGTGGTGTCGAGACAAAGGAAGGGCGTGGCGGAGACCAGCGCCACCCGACGAGAAATTCGTGAAAGGAGTTGAAAAGAGGCTTTGGCATATCCGAGGAGCAATCCGGATTACACGTGTCGAATTGCTCGCAGCGGGACATCCAGTTCTCTCCTCCGCGTGGGCACCAGCATCCGCGTCGCGTTCTTCGTCCGTCGGAGAAAAAGGAAGAAATTCGATGGCATTGTCCCTCAGGTTGCGCCTCGGCTAAGGTGACCCTCGAGATTGAATCGCTGACCGCGTCTCCTCTTGGGTATTTTTCGTAGAACGCAGGCATCTCTAGGTTCGCAACGGAACCGTTTCCAGCTATCTCACGAATGCTGAATTTCGCGAATAGATGCGACGTTCAGGGCCGTTAGATTGGCGCATGGTTATATGGCAAAGATGAAGTGAATGTCAGGGTTTCAAGACGCAGAGAAACACGAGGAAAGACCGTTTGTAATTGATATCCTGAATTTGTGTATTGCAAATGTAAATGCTATTTAAAGGTCATTTTGAGTTCATGTGTTGAATTATACCTATTCAACGTGTTCTTTTAAATTATTTTATTTAGTGAGGTATGTTTTTTATTTTATGTACGTACTGATATCTGTAAATATTATGATTCTGGTGAATTATTCGAGTTAATTGTTTAATGAACATGGCGTTTATTGTGGTTTTAGATTATTTTGTAAGTTATAGCTGTTTAAGTTGCAAATTAGTGTAGTTTGCAAACTATTGTAATTAATGGAGGAGGTGGTTAAATGCCAATATTCTGTAGTTGCTTATGTAGAACACTGTAACATTGTTTTTGTCAGCTGTGCATTGTAGTGAAATTTAATAAGTAGTCGCAAGCTGACTTGGCGTCTAAGTTATATTGTACAATGAATACATTTCAGAAACGTACGGACTTAATGGAAGATGTGTAGGAAGGGAAGAATGGATGTCTTCAATTTATTCTTATTTGTAAGGATAGGAAAACGTGGACTGTTACGAAGAGATGGGGTCATTGGTTTCTATTCACAGAAAATGGAAAAGGGTATTAAATAAGTATGCATATACTGTGAAGCATGTACATACTATGTGAAAAGAAATGCCTATTTGGAAAGAAAGGGACATGAGTTAGGTGGTGAGAACTTCGTTTGTTAAGCTGATAAATCCAAAGCTACAACCAGAATCAAGCACCACCTCATATGACCTGTATAGTTCTAGAACATTGTTTCTCAATCTTTTTCATGCTTAATGAATTACTTCAGCCTTCACTTCGTGGAACCTTCTATGTTAACCGGTTTAAGTTGCCGTTTCTACTAGGTCCCCTGAAGTTATAGTATTGCCAATTCTCTCCATAAGGAAAATTGAAGCTGGCTCTCTGTATCCCAAGAAACATTGGGAAATTTTTCTCAAATAGTAAAGATGTTTTGCCAGACTCAAACTCTGGTGTATATAAATTGATTTGTAGGAACTGTGTGATAATGTATATTGACCTAACTTGTGGGAATTTCTAAATTAGGGCAAAGGAACATGCTTCCTGTTTTCATAATAGGATTAACAATTCACATTTTGCACAAAATTTAATTGAAAATAGTCATTCTTCCGGTTAACAAATTGAATACTTTCCCTTACACAGACACATTAGAGGTAGTAAATTGGACGCTCTGGAAACGATGGGAATCCTCCATTATTTATATTGTGGCTACAATCTACCCAAAAACCATTTGTTCCTGTGCCACTCCCCGCCGATTTCCTTAGAAAAACTACTAACACCCATTCTCCTCCTTCGCTTTTGAGTAACTCCTTTCCTTCCCTTTCCATTCCCTTTTTGTTCCTTGGGTTTATATGTCGTGGTTTGTGAAGATTTTCTGCGATTAGAGAGTGACGCTAATGCGTTGAAACTAGTCGTCAGTTTTTAATAAAACTTTTTTGTGGAAATCGGAATATTTAGTTCTTTTTATTCGCCATGAATAATCTTTTTCATGCTACCACCCCCTTGGTTACATACCATCGCCCCCAACCACAATTACAAAATATCTACGACCACATCTGGAGAAGAAAAAGCGGGATAAAATCTGCAATGATAAAAACATCCACCAAATCACTAAATGGCAATTTCCTGTTTGTTTATAGCTGCCTAAAACTTAGTAGTATTCAATTGAGGACGAAAGATTATCTTCAATATAGTTAAATTCTCTTTCGTCAAGTGTCTCCTTATACTATTAAAGCAGAAGTATTTCCCACTTAGGAAACCACTACTCAGCCATATCCGAGGAACACAGGCGACTAATAATACCAAAATTACATATAAGGCTAGCAAGGAAAAAAATAGCGTATTTAGTGAATTATTGACCTTCGAAAAATCATTTGATCAGCTGCAAGCGGTAACAAATTGAGGCTTATTTTTGACTTCATCTCGAAACCTCTCATTTACCAACAGTTCATACTATCAAGAACGACCCAAGGTATTTCGGTGCCGGTAAAATTTGCATAACGTTGCTTTTATTCAAAGAGCATTATTTGATATTTGTAAGGCAATAAAGTCTTTAGAAAGAGGTTGGTACACACGTTGAGGATTTTTAACCGCACTGTGAAAAATGAAAGGAAAGAAATTTGAAGCCTTGCTTTACTTTACAGCTGCACTTCTTAAAATGGAACGTTGTGAAACATCTGCCAGCACCCAGTTCGAGTGAATTTGGTTCCTGGTTCAATTTTGTTTTTTCAATTCCCGTCATCCCTCCATCGGTATCTTCACAAAGCACATGTGAAAGAATTGCACCAGCAAACTACTGAATCTGATATCATTTCTCATTATCGTAAATAGTCCTTGAGATATAACAGTGAGCGGTTCAGCGAAGGGGAAATGTCACTTATTTTTAAAACAGAAGAGACGGCTTTCACTCTCCCTTTTAGTTTCAAACGGAAAAACCATTCAGTTCTGCTCTAATAAACAAGTAATAATTCTTCCTTAGACAGTTTTCCGAGCTTCATGCGCAGAAAAAATATTAAACTTTTTGATGGCCGTGTAAGTCTTCCTATCTATACCTTCAGAATCTACATACACGTACGTGCACATCCTCAAATACGAAGCATTAATGCCATTTTAGCGATTTTGTGGATATATTTAGCGAAATTTTCCGTCTTTTAGCGACCTTCCCGTCTGTCTTCTCCGATTTCCGTCCGATTTCTCGAACTCCATGGAATATGTTCTATGACGTCGAACGTTCTCTTAAAATTACATGTTTATCCCATTTTGAGTTTAAATCAGAATTCCATTCAATTAATAAAAGATATATATTCATATTACTCACTTTATTTGCTGAACCGATTCTCCATCTACGGAAGAAAATTTAAACTCTTTTAATTCGTGACTTGCTTAGTGACTTTTTTCTTACCAGGTGAGTTCCACCTGATGTATATGGAAAAATTGAGGAATTCCTCAGGTAAATCGAAATCTGCATCGCAATTTGAAACGAGCTCATATACCAGGCATTCATTTACTGTCGGGGCTCGTACGACATAAAGAGGCCAAGTCAGTGACACTTTTATAATCCTATATATATATAATCCTATATGCAAAAATATAATACATGCTGTAGATCCACCTCACGTATATTTGAATGAATGGTAACTGAAAAAGTAAAGAATGTTTGGTGGGTAGGGAGATGAAATTTAATTGCGTAAAAGTAAGTTATTTGTAAAAAGAATGGGAGAAATTATTTTTTACAAGGAAAGTTTCGCGTTCTTCATGGTGATGCGCGTGTATGGCGTGGTTGCCTAACTCCGATTTTCAGTTGCTAATTTAGGGTTAAAGAATGCCTAGTTGTGTCAACGGTCGGACACGTGTCTATTATTTTTTAACATACCCTGAAAGTCTCGCGCGAATCCGTTTCCCACGGAGGTGGTACTCTCCTTGTCAGTTAAGAGACCTTTTAGGATTCATCTAGCGACATTTTCCAAAATAATTAGGCATCTCTGATACGAAGTTCGCACGCTCCCCTTCTGAATATGCTACTGCGTAGGTATTAGGGTTTTTGCGAATCTAGACCTTTCTCTCAAAATTTCTTCCACCCCTTGCAATTCTTGGTTCCCATTTTTGGTCAGGTCTGTGTGTCAAATATATGATACTGCACGCAATTTAATGACAGAATAATGGTGGGTATCAAGTGAGCCGCAAGATGCACGAAACGCGCAAAATTAGAATCCTCGACCGTAAGAGCAACAAGGGAAATTACGTCGCGTTTTTTTCCCGCGATAAATCATCTCCGTGCCCTTACAATCACGCGACAAAGCCGAGGCCATTATTCCGGGCGACGGTTTTACCCCTAGCCCTCGCCGCGCTATTTTTTCCTTGAGCCTCGGCAATTACGAAGATAAATGACATTCAGCCGTTGCGGAACCGTGAAACAGGCGCACCCTGTCACGCTCCCGAATCTTTCGCAACAATAATCGCGACTAATGGTACGGAAAATCGACGACTTCGATGTCTCGACGACGCGAAGCGGCCTCACAATGGGAGTTCATTTGTAACTTTTTTGCCCGAAAGACCTTCTCAAGGAGTCCTTTCTTTTTGTCCACCTGTGTATTGTACGCGTGCGTGAAAGGATCCGCAAAGGACTTTCGCCGTACCACCAGTTTCCAAGAGAAGTTCCTTTCTCTTCGCTAATGAACTCCCTCGGGTCCTTTTTCGGGGACTTCGTGACGAACCGCAGGACCAAGAGGGATGCGGTCGACGATGCGGAAGAAACTCCACGACAAGAGACTCATCAGTCCCCTGCTCGATCTCCAGATGTCTAGCCGAGGAGACCCTTAGGCCTTCCTCTCCCGAATCCTCCGACGAAAATCACGCACCCGAATTCCCATTCACCGTTTCCTTCGCATTCTCGGGTTACGACTGATGCTAGACTGTTCTGCAACGTTCTCTTGCGAAAAAAACGATTGATTTTGAGGAACGAAGGAAAGGCTTGGGAGATACATGAGCTACTGGAGTTGTGATGGATGACAAATAGACCTCGAGTTCTGAAAAAGATTTTGGAGTCTCTCTGAGGAAATAATACGCTTGCAGATGACAGTTGGAGAAGCTGCGTCCTTTTCCAGCTTTCAGTGCGGATCCTTCCTCTCCTATTTGAACATACAGGTGCATTGAATTGGTTTATCTTCTCTCTCGATTATTACTTTAAGAGAAAATAAGATTGAACTTGTTGACGCTATTTTATTTAGGTATACAATTCGTCTCAGTTCGAACAACTTGTAAGTCTATCTAAATCTAGGCTGCAAACAACTTAACTTGATGGTTTCAAAAGCGAACTTTAGATTTACAATAGCTCCCCACTAATAAGGGAAACTTACTTACTTTGTACATTGAGATGTGTGTATTAAAACCAAAGGATTTTTCGCTGAAATGAAAAATTACGCCATGATTGGGACTCGAACCCAGGTCTCCCACTTTTCGGGCAGGTGTTGTAAACACTGAATTACCATGCCCCGTCTATTCCATTGAGGTTATGATGCTTTGTGAGCAAAGCAAGTCGCGAACCACATAGAGGCACTAACCACAGCAAGAGTTGCTCGAAGAGGCAGCCGGCTCACAAAGTGATTTTATGAGGTAATGGGAATGCCTTAATAATCCCCCAACCTGAGTAACTGCTTCATTTACATTCTGAAGTGTGATATCGTCATGTGATCGACACCTGTGGCATATAACCAATTCTACGCTGCTTAATTCTCCATCTACGAGTACGAAGGTTTCTTCTTATGCGAACATAATTTGCGCTTGGGATTTAAAACTTTTCTGAATCTACCTTGCTCGAAATATAAGTTAATGTGTTTCCTTAAATCCTTCATTCTAATTTCGGAGATTTCTTTATCTCGCGTTATAATTACTTAATTATTTCCGGCGATTTTATCTAACCAAAATTTAAGGTCAATCTCTAACGTCTCCTCGTTCGCCCGTCAGAAATTCACTTTATTTAAAGAGAAAAATGTTTAATAATTCATTCTTGTTTAAGTTAGTGTTTATTAATACGCTAATCTTGGAAAATTAAGAACTTGAAAATATTCTGAGCAGACACGAACTTTATTAGAGAGGGTAGATACTGGTTACAAAAGCAGCAAAAGAGTCGGAAACCTCAATAACAATTTAATTTAAATATGGTAATTTTTGCGATAAATGAGAATTTAGTTAATAATGTAGGGAATGAAAAAATAGGAAATTATGGTCCTGGAGACAGGAATAATAATAATAATAAATTGACTTTATTTCAGGGCGAGATTGAGACTAGTAAATCTCTTCTTACATCTAACCCTATGTCATAAAAGACGAAAAGAAATAGTTTATGGGGTTAAAATAAAAGAAAATTAACAAAGAAATGTGTTTGCGGGTTAAAAAAACCTAAGTTATTGCACTTAGGAAAAAATAGAACCCTGCAGGAAAACGCCCACAGGAAGGGGGGCGTGAAAAACCTGCGAAACCTACAGACAGTAGCATCTAAAATTTTAAAGAAGAGGGGGAAATTAGAAAATGAAAAGTGACTGCAACCTTACTGAAAAGAATAAAAAAAAGCATGATAAATGTACATTGATATGAAAGAAAGAAAAAAAAAGAAGAGGAAGGGGGAGAAAAAAGATGAGGACAGGAGATCGATTAGAAATACAAGAAAAGAAACATTGCAAAGATAATAAAAGAAGTGGGAAAAACACAATACATAGATATTTACAGTATCACCATTGGTTACGTCAATTTAGCAATAAAAGTAATAAATGAAAAGAATCTATAAAAAGGAATAAATAATAAAAGCTACAGATTACCAAAAATAACAAAAGCCATGGAAATCACTATACATAGATATTTACAATATCGTCATTGGTTATGTCAATTTAGCTTTAAAAAGAAGAAAAATAAAATACAAAATTACACTAATAAAATAACATAAATAATGGTGGAGAACAGACGGACAGAACAGATCTTAAGAAAAGAGAATAGACAGATTTTCTAACAGAGTGGGGAGAGGGCCAAGACTTGGTGCATTCATAGTGTGTTGAAAGAGTTGGGATGCGGTCAAAACGTTTGAGTTCAGCTTTGTTGGATTAATAGATGATTGTGGCATTTACGCTTAAGGGTATATATGGATGGTAAGTTTTCCATAGCGGATGGAAGTGAATTCCAAAGGTTACTAGCTGTGACTGCGAAAGATTTATGAAATATTTCAGTTCTATGCTGAGGAATGTGAACAATAAAACGTCATCAGCCGTTAAATCTGAAGCTACCTAGGAAGAAGAAAATGAGCATGAGTCCACCTTGTTTTATCATATGTTACGTAGCAAACTAGTGGGCGTGTCAGCCTATACGCATGAGTAAACGCAGGTGCAGTTGGTTACATGAGTAATGATCCCCTTTACACAGCAGCGACAGGGCTAGTAAAACTTAGATGATGCATGAGAGTATATTCAGGGAAAGTAAGTGGTTAGAGTGAAAGCATTGTTTGGAGTTGTATGAAAAGGTTGCTATATGCGTAACTTCAAAGCAGTGACATTGGTACTGTATATGTTCCTTGAGGGAGAGATCTTGGAGGGAAAAAGTAATACTTTTGGAACTCCTGGGAATATAGTGTCTTCGAATCGAAGTAATTATCTTAACGTAGAAATGCACGTGAGAATTTTTAGTAATTATGCCGTATGTTTCTCACAAAAAGGGAGCAATTTATTCGTAACTGTGAGACAGCCTCCGAGAGATTTAACGATGTCCGGAAATCGTTCAGTTTGTATGAAAAAAAAGTTAACTAAAAGAATAGTCTTAAGTACTCTAGTATTCAATGAAGATTTCTGCTGAATCCCAAAGAATTCTAAACAAGTCAACAAACAAAATTTTCAGTTGATCGAACTTTTTTAAGTAATAATTTTCCATTATTTGTTCCAGTCTTATATTCCGTTTTCGAGCATTCTAGCGTATGGTCTGAGTATCCTCAACAAATATCGGATTCAGGTAAAATGTCTTAAGAAGCGAAACCCTACTTACATTCGTTTATCTTAGTTTCATTAAATTGTTGCGTTGTGTCTTTTGGATTTGATTGGTACATGATATCCGTAACTGAAATCCGTTATGAAAAAATTAAGCTTAGGAAACCCTAGCTACTTCTCTCGCCGTAGTCTGACTTTTCTCTGTAAAAGGATTATTTCAGTCGATTATTATTTTCTGCTCAAGAGATGTTAGTCTCAGATGTTTGGCATTCCTGGATAGAGATAAACAAGCTGATGAGCTACTGTTGAAATTTTCTATTAATTAATATTTAAGCTTTCTCGCTTCCGGTTGTTTTTCATCTCCATTCCATTTAGAAAAGAATATAGCTTTCGATGCCCACAGGATAAATGGGCACGAAAAATCAATCGTGATACTAATAATATAATAATAATAAAAAGAATATATAGGGGCGAGATTGAACCTTCTAACACTAACACCTAACACTTCGGCACATAAAATGTAAAAAAATAGATATCTTGAAATAGTATACAGAAGAAAATTACTTTGTGGGTTTGCAAACCTAACTTTGCACTAAGGAAAAAACAAAGCATAGCAGAAAACACCTGCAAGAAGGAGGGTGTGAAAAACCTGGGAAATCTGCTGATTTCCCCGTCTCCGAGCGGGTGCTCTTACCTTAAATTGGGTTATCTTGCAGAAAAGTCTTTTATTCGTGTTCTAGTTTAATCTCGTCGCACACAAAATCAGTATAGTGTTTAATAGCCTCATCTTACCTTACTAACCTTCTAAATTGTCGATTTTGAATGTTTGAGACGATCGGAATTTATTCCGTTTTTCACATAATGACGCCCATATGATTGACATTAACTGTGGCAGCTCCCTCACCTGCTAATGAATAGCAAGTATGAATAACTGAATTCGCATGCTAGAACGGGCCTTCCTTTGCCTACTTTTCGTCGTCGGTTTATAAAAAGAAGAGGCATGGGTGCGGAGAACAGCAGTTTTATGCGGGGTTACCCGTAGGTCACATCGTTGAAGTCTTTTGATGTACAACTCCTCCATCCATGGCCCGTGATCTGTTGCTCCGGAGAGCGATGAAAACAAAAGATATACATTCACATTAACCGCGAGTATACACCATCGCCCTTATGTAACGTATCCTCCCGCTCTTCACCTGCTGTCATCTCTTACTCGAGAAGAAGACGCCCTGCTCCTCCGAGCCTTTCTCTTGGTCACCCCCATTTTCCGTCGGCCACACTACACCTTCTCCAACCCTTCCTTTGACATGTTAGCGTGGGAGAATCCTCTGTCATGTTTTCGTCTTTCGAAAGGGTCCTTTCTAGTGCTCTTTGGTTGACGGATTAAAGAATCCAAAAGGAAACCGCGTCCTTCTCCCGAGGACCCTTTATATTTTTTTCTTTCCACCGATCCCCATGCAGTTTTTGTCCAGTTCCTGTCTGAAAGGACACAGCTCCTCCCATCCATTCTTCTGTCGCTTCCAGAAAGACTAATGAAGCCGTCTTCCGCAGGGAAGGGAGGATTAGCCTCTTGGCCTTAAAATCCCCGCCAATCCTCCGCAGTTTGCTTTTCCCTTCATCCTCTTTCCGTCTTATCTTTCTTTTCTCCTGCATCCTCCGTAATGAGCCCCTCGTTTTCTTGCGTATTTTTATCCTCGTTTACTCTTTCAATGTCTCTCTGCTTATGTGTTACGTTTATCCACCTCTCATTCGCCGATGTTCTCAGCTTGCTCCTATGTTCGCCAAAATGATGACATTTTTCTTTTAAACTTATTTCTATAATTCCACCCGCTGCGGCAGTGGCGTAGCCAGCGGGGGTCCGTGGGGTCCGGACCCCGCCCCCTTAATCCTACTTCAAGTAGAACAAGAAATGGGTGGCGAGGAATTCGGGAACGAAGAGAGCGTGCAATTTGCAAGTGAAAATAATTCTGGATCCCCCCCTTTAAGAATTTCTGGCTACGCCTCTGCTTTTTGATGTACAGTAGCGTTCCTCAATCTTCCAATCCAAAGTTATACATCAACTCAAATTTCGCGGCTCGCTGAAGTACGTGTATGTCAGATCTCGAAAAAGAAGAAAACTCCAACTGCGGAGTAAAATCTTTTGGTGATATCGAAACGAATCCCTTTTAATTGAAAAACGTATATCGAAAATGTTTGCTCATATGTATTACGGAGATAAAACGTTCTACCCCAAGGTATTACGCGGAACACAAAGAGCTTAATAACGGCATACTGGCTCGGAAAGGACGTTTGGAGCGACCTATTTTCACACTTACGGATTAACTCAAACTCATGCATACTCATCGGTGGATAGGTCTCAATAATAATTCCAAATGATAAAGAAGAGAACGTCATATGTAAATGGGGAATATCATGTATATCCCAGGAAGCCTCATTAAACAATGCATTATCACGGAAAATAAGGAATTCATAATGTAAATTTAGTCATGTGACATTCTTCAGCGCTTGTAGATCACCGGTTCGGACGTACTGGTGTAGAGATGAGCATGCTAGCCTAGCATTATTGATATCATGGATATTAATTCTTGTTCGGGTATGGATTTTTAACGTTTGTTGTTAATTATCCTCGCCATTATTGGCCAATGTCGGTTGTAAATAGTATTAGGGAAAAATTAAAAGAAATCCACGCATAGGATAAAATGTGATAGTAATAATTTATTTGATTGAAACAGGATGACCCAAATTACATCAATTTTGATAATTAACATTTTTTATGAACGCAAGCAATCATTCCCTAGCCGGGACTTGTACCGTGGGGATGGAGAGCTAGTTCCCTAACCACTTCGCCACCATAGTCGGCTATGTAGCTTTAATTTATCTTTACGGGGTTTATCGTCCTTAAATCCGATTATTTAATGACACAACAGGCGTCAGTCTTGGCTGGAAGTAAATAAATCTAGATCGTTGTAGTTTCGAGCTAAATTATTACTAACTTCTAGGAAATGATGAGAAGCAACAGCAAGAACGAGGATAAGTTTATTTAAATCCGTTTTCTTTTATTATAATTATTGAAAGATCTATTACTTTGTTGGTTTTTTGTATTCTTCAGTGTTCTTCTATGGAGATGATGATTTCAAGTAGAACCTCGTTTCTTGTTAGTAAAAGCATTTCGCCAACATTTTCGGCATCTTTGAAAGAGCTTTTGTGAATAAATCTCTAACTACAGACGTATTATTGTTATTATAAACCTGAAGAAGTTCCTGTTTCAAGGAACTGATTTATATATACATTTGGCATGCGTTTTTTTCTGCTGTAAGTATCAGCCTGTATGATGTGACCTGGGTCGGGCCAAGGTGCGAGGGAACCGAGCGATCGTTCAGGGCGCTGATTGTTCAAGGGCGCATGATGTTTGCCCGATATATTATCGAGGATTGGATATTTTCGTGATGATCTTCTAATGGAAAAAACAGCTATACAACAATTGTCGGGGGTTGTTAACTGAATGGACGAATCCCAGGTTAAGAGTTACCATGAGAATTGATATTTGATTGTTATAGCCATTCAAGCTATTAAAAATCGATGCGTGTTAGGAATTATTGCGGTTAAATATTTGTAGAATTAATTTCGTAGGAAAATATTTGTGGTTTAATCGATCGTAACAAATTATTATCTCCGATTGTTACAGTGCAATTATGTTTTATTAATCAATGTATTTTCGAAGTTAAAATATTATAATGATTATAATTTGAGTAATTAAAATGGTATTATCTTCAAAATATAAATGTTAAAATTAAATGTAATGATTACCAAAAAATTGTTTTCTATAAAAGCATGAAGTCTTTTTAAACATGGGCGTTTTTAAATCATCTGTATGGAATGGGAGACTGCATATATCCCAGCCCATGGCGCCAAAACGTGGTGTGGCTGCACAACAAATGTTCTACAAGGAAGATCTCTCTGTGGATTAGTTAAATGATTTCCATATGCTCGAAGTTTTATATTCTTCGTGCTATGATATTTCCGAGGAGTTAAATTCTACCCTAAGAGTTTAAAATTGGTTCTAAGAGTTTTCGTCAGTTAATTTTACGTTTAATGAATTACTGAAAACTCATTTAGCTACCAGTCCACAATTATACCTTCCGTACAATTTGGAATTAAAACTTTTTCATTCCAGATTTCGTATTTACTTATATATACCTGAATTCAGACCATAACAGACAAACATATGGTTAGCACACTGCGAATTTTGGGTTAATGCAGAAGTGTTTGGAGGAGAGATAAGATTGAGAATCACCGCTATAGCTGTCTTCCGAATTTTCTAAATATCCAGCCCTTTGCAGGTTCCCACGCACTGAACGCTCAGCATCTCTGTCCCTCATCGGGTGATCTATTACATCGGACTTAACATCCCTCTTTAGACTAAGAGAATAGTCTCCGCAGAGATAAATACCGTGTACACCGAAGACCGCCCGCATGGGTAACGCTTCCACCACAACATCTCTTCTTTCCATCTTCTCCTGTATTCAAACTTCCCAAAACATTCTCCCTTTCACCTCCTGCTGCCGGCCCATTCTATCACCGCGTGCAGACATTTCTTTGAGTCTACTCTTCACATGCCGAGCGTTGAAGTCTCCAGAACCTGTATCCCTCTCCATGGAGCAGGAAGATACCGAGACGTTATCTGCTTTGGTCTTGAGCGTGAGAAAATGTCAGGAGGATGCAACGAATTGCTGAAATTGTATTTTCAAATTCTTCATACTGAGCGTGAGGGAATTTCTCGCATGTAAGGGGTTATCCCGACAGTATGCAATGGAATTATTTATTATTTACAATTAACTCTTTTCTAAACTTGCGCAGGAAACATTTAGATTCTTTTTTGGCGTAATTGTATTTAAATTCAGCTTATATCCATATATTTTGTGAAGTTTTTGGTAAACCGGGAAACGCATCCATCAAGGAGATAACCCGACAGAGCATATTGGTGTTTTTTTTAACATTATTTTACAATCAACTATTTTCTAAGATTACGCAGGTAACATGTAGGTTCTTTTTATTTTGCGTTGTTGTATTTAAATCTAGCTTATATCCGTTTATTTTGTGAAGTTTATTGGTAAACCGGTAAACGCAACCTCGATACATTTTGACAGCAGAGGGAAATATTTAGAAGAACGACGTTAAAAATTGAAGTAAAATAACTTTTAATCAGTTTTTAAGTTCAAATATGCTGAATATATTTTCAGAAAATGTAATTCAGATCATGCATTCCAGCTGATATGTTTATTGAAGAAGAGTTGTGATGAAATTTTAGAAGAAATACTCCGGATCAATCTGTTCAAAAACGTGATTAACGAAATAGTTATAAAACAAGGACAGTAGGACGGATTGCGCTTGCACCTCCCACGAAGAAAGGGAGTATGTTAGAGGGCGTATTTTCGATTGTAGGTGTATTTAAAATTATGAGACTTGATTCACATTTCGGGCGTGATTTGGTTTTGCATAAAGCTATCGAAGGATGTGTACATACTTTGACTGCAGTTGCATCACGATTCTTACTAAATGTGACCAATCACAATCAAGATTTGAAAAAAGACCAAAGCAAGTTTATAAGGGTATGATGATTCCTGACATTTTTGCAATACTTACCTAGCATTCGCTTTTCATAATCTCATTCGCATAACTTAGTGTAACTAATTCTAAGAAAAATAATAATAATGTCTTTATTTCGAGCGAATTTTATCTTACGAGGCAACTATTAAAATTAAATTCAATGCTGTCGGCCTTAACTTGGTGGTATTCCATAGCAAAAAGCAATTGTAAATAATCCAATTTATTTATACAAAACCACAAATTTAAACATACGACCCGGGTAAATAAATTGGATTATTTGCAATTGCTTTTAACTATTAAAATTATCAATGATATACACATTTACACGGCACAAACATGTGACATGAGTAAATGCCACTCCGTCTGAACGCATGAACGACAATTCTCAGTCGTAGTTTTAGAGTCAGAGCCACCGCCGACAGTGGCGTATGGCAGGGGGTGTATCAAGAGTCGTATAGTTGTAGAGAGTAGAGTAGTTATAGTTATATATATAACCTTTTAATTAAGAATATAATTCAGGCTTTGAAATTTATAATTCTACATAGAATTTCCGTACTTCCTAACTCGGGAGGTGGAAATGGCATTAATATCAGAATCAGAAGAAAGTTTTTTTTTCAAATGGGGTAAGGAACAGGATAATTCGATTTATAGCAATTTTATACTTTTCTGAAAGAAAGTTCATTATAGCGTGATTACACAAGAATAGTATTATGGTGTGTTTGATGACTTCATTGTAGTTTCTTCTTTTAGTTTTGATTCCCTGTTAGTTTAACTCATTTAGGAACAGTACTTATCCTTCATATGTTATTTTATAGTTCTAGGTTAACTTCAAAATGTTTGCTATGTTATAGAATCCATATCTATAAAGAATCAATAAAGTAGAACCGTCTGTAATATAGAATTTTACGTTGGCAACAAAAATAGCCATTCTCACGAACTATTCAAAGAAAGTTATATTAGATAGGGCTGAAGTATTCGAATCCTTTTTCATGAACGTTGCATTTTGGTATTTAGGATCTTTCATAACCCTTAATCTTCATAATTTATAAGACTTTTTACAGAGGGGTGTAGCGTATTGGTACATCGGCTTAGCCATAAAATCAAATTCTTTCAATACTTGCGTATTTATATTAACTGGGCTACCCAAACGCCACCTCTCTGCCTGGACTTGACATGATTTTATAGTTAAGTGCACCGATAAACTCGCAATTTACAACGTTTCGGCGCTGTGCAAATGCTAAGGACGGCCCTCCGTTTCTCTACAGCTCACAGTGTCCGTGCCTTATTGAATTCACAGTATCTCATCAATCTAATAGCTCTCACTCCTCTCTCTATCTCTGCATTCCCATAAGATGCGATTCCTCGTGCTTGTCACGCTTGACGTTTCTTAATAATCCACGGCTCTCGATTGGACGACAGAGCCTCGAGGATAAAATAACGGCTTGAGATTAGGGCTCGATCAGGAAACGAAAACTTACTAAAGGTCGACGCGGCAGTCTATAGTTCGGCGGAGGTCGACGCCCACCCACGCACTAAATGCGTGTTGATCCGACCTCGTCAAAGACAAAGGAACCGGATAACATATGAAGGGGACGATTACATCCTCTTAGCCTTATGCTTTTTTTTATCTCTCCGTCGCGGCGTCACCGCGTTTCATCCGAATCCTTTTCCTATCATTACCCTTCCGTGATTCCCTGAGAAAATTCAGTCTCGACAGATTTTATAAAAAAAACTCGAGCATTTTTTTATCAGCTCTTCCCGTCTGAGAGCGCACGATACGTATCATCCAGAAGAGATGCCTTGGGTGGGCCACTTAAAACTCATTCCAGAAGTACTCTCTCACCATCGGACACATTTCCTGCCTTTCCTTCTATCCAGGCGATGGGATCAGAGATATGGATCCCGCTCCAGTATTCGCAAGATTTGAAATTAGGAATGTCCCGATACTTATGGTATCACGTTTCCTTTTATATCTGCCACAGTAGCTAAGAATCCTTACTACATTACCTCGGTGGATGGAATATTTTTCATTTATTTCTCTGTACAAAATAAAGGAAAAATCGATTTTTAATTTTCTTGCCTCACTCGCGCCTGTAAGTTAAAATTTTTACCTACTGATATTGATTTTCCTTCTTCCCAGCAATCTGAACATTATTCTTCTTCGGTTCTTAGCCGTAATTAAGATTGCGACGAAATATGTGGCTGAGCAATTTCTCGTTGAAGTAAATCTACTACTGGTAACATAAAACTTCTTACCATTTTTATCGAATTTTTCTAAACTCCAAATGTATTCTCGCGGATAAATGCATGAGCTCCGATTCGGTCGTCGTCGTGGTCGTCAAAAAAGGGTAGTTTTCCGTAATCTCCCGGAATTTATTACTATGATTTTACAACTACCGGGGATCCACTTTTCGGGAGTTGGTATCCTTACTTCTTACACTATCGAGTGCTCACGCTCGCCTCAAACTGAAGGCCTCTCTGGAGAGGAGGAGGTAACCTTATAAAATCCACTAAACAATAGTTATCATATAACATCATAATTATTTGCCGATTTCTTTGTGATATATTTCCTATTCATACCATCAAGAAACATTTACATTCATGAGTGAGCCAAGGCAGGTAAAAAATTGGCTCTCATCAGTATAGAAAATGAAATTTGTGATTGACCTGTTTTTGATGGTATTAAACAAGACTTCGCAGTTATGAGATCTCGCAGTATACATTTTTTAACGTAAATCATATGCTGTGTTTCTTATTTGCCTCCATTCCTTTAATGTGTGATTATATATATTACACAGATAAGTACTTTTTCCACAGAAATTTATCTGGGAACTACTGGTTTCGGCTACATAGCCATCATCAGTTTCACAGAACACTATAAGTAAGCAAACAGGCAGATACAAAAGACATGGGAATACAAAATAACACAACCAATCGGGAAGGGGTAGGAGAGGAAGGTGGGAGGGAGGGGGAGGAAGGGGAAGGGTTACTGGTAATGGAAGCATGGGGTGAGAGAGCAGATTCCAAGATGTGGTAAGGAGAAAGAAAGAGGTCATTTGTAAGGGAACAACGAGGAGAGGAGAGGTGACGTATGATCTCGAGTTATTCCAGGGCGTTGAGGCGAGGATCTTTGGTTTGGGGGTGCAGAATTTCAGGCGAAAACTGCTAGAATGGCCATTTTCAAACAAATGCTCAGCAAAGTGGGAGGAGGGAGATTTATTGAGGGAGGTTCTGCAATGTTCTTGAGTTCCAATATTAAAATTACGAGAAGTTAGGCCAATATAAATACCATCGCAGTCGTCTCAATTTAATTTATACACCCCATATATTTCCCATGGTTGAAATTTGCCTTTGGAATTGACTAACAGTTTCATTAAAGTATTATCATTTTTAAAACGAGGGATAACGTTAAATTTTTTAAAAAGAGTTGATAAGAGACGGAACCTTTATATGGAAGGGCCATCCGCCGAGGGGTTTCAACAGGAGACTGTGAGTCAAGGGGAAAGAGGCGTTTAGTTATGAGATTTTTCTCTTTACGAATAAGGAGTTTGTCAATGAGACAGGTGGGATAACCATTGGCACTGGCCACTTCTTTAATTGTATTGAGTCAACGGGAATAGTTACTAGGGGATAGAGGTATATGCATTAATCTATTGATGAGACTGTGGAAGGAAGCAAGTTTATGGGATCAATAAAGATCAGAAACTGAAGGGATGATGCTATTAGTATAAGTGGGTTTTCGGTAAATACTGAATTCAATCTTTTGATTTTTATGGTACAGGGTTAGATCAAGAAAATTCAAGGTATGGTTAGATTCGATCTCGTGGGAGAAGGAAATTTTGGGATGGAGGGAGTTCAAAAGTGAGATGAAAGATGAAAGTTGTCTATTGGTGCCATTCCACACACACAAAATGTCATCTACATGGCGGAACCAACAAACAACATTATTCGGTAAGTAGGAAATACATTTAAACAACTTATCTTCTAAAAAATCCAAGAATATGTTGGCCAGTACGGGGAAAGAGGCGTTCCCATCGCCAGACTGTCTTTTTGCTCGTAAAAACACACGTCGAACAAGAAATAGTTCTGTGTAAGACAAACCTTTACAAGAGACACTGGATCTTTTGACAACAAATCGTCCAAATGACTCCATTTTAACAGTTCCGTTAACTTCATCACTGCATCTTCCACCGGGACACTGGTGAATAGATTATCCACATCATATGGCACAAGTTGGGCACAACACTGTTGGGGAATGTTAAGTCTTTCACTTTCTGGGCAAATTCCACCGAGTGTTTTATGCCGTATTTTGGGGTGAACGAAGTTAGACTATAAAATAAATCGTTTAACTTGGAGGCTAATTTATGGCACGGAGAGGAAATGCTGAAAACCACCGGACGGGTGGGAATGTTGTCTTTGTGAATGTTGGAGGGGCCGTAGAGCCGGGAAGGGGATAAGTGTCAATGAGACGCGATCTATTTAACCCTTTAGCAGTCACTGAATTCGAAAGAATAGATTTCACTTGCCGTTGATGTTTATTGGTGGGATAATAACGCTTTAATGGAACTCTTAGTCAATACCAAAGACAAATTTCAACCATGGGAAAGATCTGGGGTGTATAAATTAAATTGTGACGACTGCGATGGTATTTATATTTGCCTAACTTCTCGTAATTTTAATATTAGAACCCATGAACATCGCAGAGCCTTCCTCAATAAGTCTCCCTCCTCCCACTTTGCTGAGCATTTGTTTGAAAATCGCTATTCTAGGAGTTTTCGCCTGAAATTCTGCACGTCCAAACAAAAGGTCCTCGCCTCAACGCCCTGGAACGACTCGAGATCATACGTCACCTCTCCTCTACTCATTGTTCCCTTACAAATGAATACTTCTTCCTTTCTCCCTCCCACATCCTGAAATCTGCCCTCTCACCCCTTGCTTCCATTACCAGTAACCCTTCCCCTCCCTCCCCCTCCCTCCCACCTTCCTCTCCTACCCCTTCCCGATTGGTTGTGTTACTTTGTATTCCCATGTCTTTTGTATCTGCCTATTTGCTTACTTATAGTGTTCTTTGAACCTTATGATGGCTATGTAGCCGAAACCAGTAGTTCCCAAATAAATTTCCGTGTAAAAAGTACATACCTGTGTAATATCACGAATTTCCACAATATCACGGTCGCCTCCGTACATTTTATTTTTATTATGTGATTATTTATGTTGCAGCACGATTCTTATTAGAAACGTTCATATTTAGTTGTAAAAAATAGATTTCATGCATAACATTTTAAGTTATGCGCATTGTTATGATAATGATACTCGAAAGTAATCTGAACTATTAAATTAATTCGTAATGACAACTTACTATGTCAGCATGCGGATTATCGATGATTAATTGTTACTGATGTTTTGTGACAAATTAAGCTGAGAAACGAAGTCATAAATCACTGGTTTTTCATAGTCTTCAAAAATAATTTTCACCTGCAAATCAGGAAAGGAAAGGATTCAGGTTTTGGTATTTAATTCCGAGAATGACTTATTTTCTAATGGGGGAAAATCCGCGCGGGTTGACCGGAGTGCAGCATTCAGTCTATGTTTCGCGGCTTGGACTCACATGACCAGTGAAACATTTGTCGGATGATCCGCTGTCTTAGCCTAACCCAAACCAGCTTTGTCACAAGAATTTAGATGCATTAGTATCGAATGTAAGAAGAATATTCATTAGGTTTGACTTTATTAACTGTGGTGCAATATGAGGCTAAGATGGGAGAATATAGCTCATTCGCATAAACCTGGCCGATTACAGCTCGCGATAGGAGAAATGATCGGAGGGGAGGGGAACTTGTGAGTTATATTTTCCCGCCATTGCGAGATTGCGGTTATGCCTCTACTTTCTGAGTTGGACTAGGCCCACTGGCGGGAAAAGCTACCGAAGATCGGCCAAGTAAATACGAATGAGCTTTAATTGGAATGATTTGCCGAAGTCGGAAAAGGGAATATAATAAATCTTTATTGACAATCTGTCGCATTACATATTTCTTTGTACACATACATGTTTCTTTGAATCTTCCATTTTTTTAAGATTTTCGACGCTTGCTACATTTATCGTTCTTCATAGAATAAATATATATTTTTTGCAACTATCCATTTCTGCTATCCTTTACCATCTTTCCTTTACACCCGTATATACTCTGATTCTATAGTTTTCTCTATAACTTTGCTCAAAAAAATTATATGTTTATATATTTCTTGATCAGCTGCTCTCAAGATAACAAAATATACAGTTAAAGCTGGAACGCCAATCCAAGCACAAGATTTAAAAATATAGAAACTTTGTGTAGAAACTTTTTGCAATTTGCTTGAAGTCAGCTCATTTCTTTAACCAAGAAGGCAAATTTGCGTTCACTTGAGTGAGTTAGGTGATACCTTACTTCTGATCCCGGAGAATTGTCTCGAAAACATCTCGTCTCAAATTATACCTATATTACTCATTTCCGATTTAATTAGATGATTGAAACACAAAGCTCGAGCTCTACGGAAGCGTTAATAGATAATACTGAGGTGTACTTCCGAAATACAAATTTTGGTGCGATTAATTTCGAATGATTGCTATATAATCCCTTGAATGTATAGGCAGATAAATGTGTATAGCAGGGCCTTAGCTGCCGCTCCATATGTATTTTTATTTACCATACAAATAATTCTCGAGCGAATAATGCTATATTTTTTTTTATTTGAAAGGTTTAGTTTTGTCGAAGCCAAAATAAGGTCTTGGGAGAGGCCTACCGGTCTCAGTTAAATGAAATCGAAAACGGACTTCCACAATTCCACAACGGACATTTTCCACAATTTTTAATGATAAAACGACCGATTTCGGCCCACACAGTAATCATCTGATATACGGTATTTTCTTAAAAATCGTGGAAAATGCGAACTCCATTTCAGGTTTTATTAAATTGTGCTCCGCGAAAAGCGATCGTCTCATATCGATTATGGCCCATATTGAATTTTCTTTCCCCAAACTTCTTTAAATTTAATTTGGCTTGTCACTAAATGAATCCTAATTCTCCTTTCAGATATACCCACATTTTCAAAAATTTATAGGTGTGTAAGATTTTGACCAATAAGCTAAATTCCCCGGCCTTCCTTTGGCCCTCCTAAAGTAAAAGTTTAGGCGGCGATGAATGACAGCATCCTTATATTTCAAGTTTTCTAGTGCCTATATTTATAATCGTATTCATCGGCGTATGACAGCGCTTTATCCCCTTTTTTCTTTGTTGTGGTGATTGTGAGAACTGCTCGGCGTCAATTGGCGTCTAGCAGTGTATGTCGATGAATACGGTTCATTGTTCGATTCGTGAGAATCAAAATCACGATTTTTATTTTAAGTACTACAATATTTAGGATGCGTGACGTCATTGACGAATTATAAATAGAGAGGAAGGAATAGGCCCATGCTTCACATATTTTTGGTCATTGCCTCATTCTTTTTGGGGAATTTTCGACTGCAAGGTTGATAGATAAATGTAATGTCAAAATGTGAAAAATACTTGCAGAATAGGCGCGAAAAATATAAATTTTACATTGCCGAAATAATTTGCCCTAAAAAGCAAATAAGCGTAGAATATTGTTTTAGGTTAGATTATGCTAAGAAGAGTTAGATGTCTCAATTGTTACTATGCATAGAAAGAGAGGTTAAATAGGCCGATGCAAGTAGCTATCAATTTAATTTTTTTTAATTAAGTTTAGAAGGAATCGGAGACCATAGTTGTGAACTATTAGACCAGTGTTGCAGCCATAGTTTTTATAGTAAATATCAATTCATTTTGTATAGCGTGTAGAAAAGAATTGACAATAATGTTTGCATAATTGTTGGTTATGCACATATATAAGTGACATTAGATATGGTGTCATTCTAACAATAACTCCTACCGTCGCTGCATCCGCTTGCGGAAGGCAGCGACATTTAAATTCATCGAGTGAATATATTTAGAATCTCCCACTCACTTAGAATTTAGATAAAGTCTGTCTAAATGTAATCACTTTCGCATTACAGCGCGATTGAAATATATTTAAAATGCATCACCGCCGACAATAGCGGCGGAATTATATGAGAAATCTCTCGATTTTTCGGATATAATGCAACATAGTCCTCTCATCGATAGAATGCGATTTCAAGCAAATTTTCAACACGAATTTTTTCAACCATACCAAATTAAAATTTCCAGTTTCGATTTTTTGGCGTTTTCCACGGCGAATTCAAATCACCAGAAGGATTTCTCTTCAGGCACCAAGAAAGTGACGCTTTGAACGGAAGTAATCATATGAAGATTTCACATCAAATTCTCCGTCGTCGCCGCGACAAATTCTTCTCCCATCACTTCAGACGACCCAATTTTTTTATTTGCTGACTATTTTTTTGCTGCTTTATCCGCGACTCGTGTCCAGTTCGGGCGTTGCTCGTGTCAAGTTGGCGGCGATTGTGTGGTGGGATCAGGCGGACTCCGGGAAGGACTCATCGTCCCTCCTCTCTCTGTCCTCCGCGCCCTTCTTTGGCGACCTCCTCAGCTGGAACTTCCACACTCTGTTGGGGCCGATCTCGGAGACGTAGAGGGTTTTGAAGTCCGGCGAAATGGCCATCGCATGAGGAGAGGTGAAGGACTTCTGCAAAGGGTGCGAAAGAAAAATTGATCGATTGTCGCAAAAAGTTTTTCACCTAAACGAACGATCCTGGAAGTGCACAGTATGACAAAAATAATTTAAAACAGAAGGAAGATACTTCTTAATCGGAGTTCATTGGAAGGGCAAGTCTCAGAGCAGTGAGTAAGAAATCAGCAACTACAAAAGGGCCGCCAGATAGCCATGTGGCTAACCGTAGCCGTTCGACTTCGGAAAAGCGGTTCCGGGTTCGATTTCCGGTGGGGGCACATGTGCGGAATGACCTTACTTTCAAACTTATGAGTTTGATAGTTTTGGCCTTTACTTGGTGGTATGCCATAACAGAATGAAATAAGATGGTAGAACTTCTATAATTTACACAACACCATAATAAACACACACACTCAGATGACACCTGACGACTAAGCAGTGAAACCAAGCTCGTGAGTGTGTCTATTTATTGTGGTATTGTAAAAATTAACCTTCTTATTTCATTCTGACATTATTTATCAAAGTATTTTTTTTTAATTACTACTACAATTAGTATGCACAAAACACAAAACAGCATGAATGGAAACAGGAAGTATCAAAACATCAAGCAAGAGATAGCAAGTGGCGTTGTTTTGAGACTCGCTTTCTGTATTTCAATCTATATCAGGGGAATCCACCACTCCCCTTATTCTATATTTGCATAACACAAGCTTTACTGGCGCCCCCTTCCCCATGAAATAAAATTTGAAGAGAAATAATAAGAGTTTTTGATGATATAGTATCTATTCTTCATTGTTCACTTTTATAACTGCCTCATTTTGCTAATTTATTACATCAACTAATGAGGGCCTTTATACCATTTTCCATGCCATCGCCCCCCAGGGAGGCGATATCGCCCCTGATGAAGACCAATGATCTATGTAAAGATGATGAAAACTACGAGGTAACTTAACACTTCGAATATTTTGGTGGGTTTCAGAAACGCTGTCAGATTCTCCGCCTCCATTGGAATAGTTTTGAAGTGTTTTGTCTTCAAAAAGACAAACTACATGTTGTTGGAGTGGATTACATGAGGAATAAACTGTAGCAAAAACAGGAAACAGAGAGAGTTAGCTATGACTGCATAGTGAATGAACGTGGAGCAAAGGAAATCATCCTGATCGGTATGAATGCGTCGTTTCACGTTATTTTGAGTAAATGAAAAGGTTAGATGGAAGTAAAAAGACTGAGATGGTATTTGGGGAAGTTGTGCATAGTGTCTGATCGCCTTCTTCCCACTTGGTGATTTTGAGATATTAGCGTGTTCCCTACGTTTTGACGAGGAGATCGAATCAAGATCAGATAGTGAAGTGTTTCCATGATTGCTGCTCATCTACTAAATATATCACGACAAAACGACATTTAAAAAGTTAATAGGGGATTAGTTCTTAAGGAAGTTATGTTAAATTGCACCCCCTTAGCCTCTATAGCCTCCTCCTTGGAGAGTTTCCAGATCCACCCCTGGTATTAGTATACATATATGTCAATGAGGGTCGACCATAAGAGTATTGGCGTCCTGAGTTGGAAATCATGCATTCTTATTAGATGCTTTTAAAACTTCAATTTTTAAAAGGCTCCTATTTATTCATGTGATAATATTTCGGTATTTTCGAAAACTGATTTCAGCAATAATATTTATGAAAATGCCAATATGATTATGAAGTTAATATTAAGAATAAGCAATCAAATTATTAATAGGAATCAACTCAGCAAATTGTTTTATAATTGCTTTGTCCGTGAAAATATCACAGACGAATGAATCCGCGCCTCTTAAAAAGCAAGTAAAGTCACACGCCTTGTAAACCTCGGTGCCCCCGGCGACCGCCCGGCTCGCCTGTGTCACGGGACGGCCCTGTTTTCCTCGTACGCACGGTCACCCATCACGAAACAACCAGAGGAGGGAAGGATTTCAATTTTTTCCACCATAAAAATATTGAAATCCTTAAGCTGTTAGGCTACCTTCTATCTTCCAACCAACCCATTTATCTGCATAAATTTGATTCCTATTATAATTCAAATATGGTACAGGACACAATACATTAAACATTTTCATGTGTATAATTATGGTAGCACCATTTGACTTTCTTGTAAGTTTTTGTGGCGATGATGCTAATTATCAGTTCTCACCTGCGATGTCGGACCCCAATAACCGCCGATGTACGAAGACGATGGCTTGATGATGATGCCCGAGGGATCTATCGGACGAGGTTCCATCGGTGTTGGCTCAGTTGGACCAGTAATTGCATAAAGAGTGTCGTTATCACCTGCAAAAAATATTGCAAAATTGAGAAATAATTCTGATGTACACTGGCGGAAACAAATATTGCACAGTTCCTTGGCGTCTGAATGCGGCGAACGGCCGTACTAACAGAAATCGCTCTTCCTCTGACAACTTGACAACACTGACAGAGCCAGTTCAAACCGGGAATATTCAAACAATAAAAACGGCAATGGATTTTATCGTACGCATCGCAAAAATAGGCACACATCGAAGACCCACATTCGCGATATTTCCGTAAATTACTTTGATTTCCTCTCCCCGCAGCCAGTCAAAGTTCGGAAGCAGTATTAAATAACGTGATGATATTCAAAATATTTTTAGTGCAGTGACACCTTTAAAAATATCTATCTCTATGGAAACTTACAAAGTTACACGACAAAAGAATATTACTTGGAAGCACGATGCTTTTTTGCTTAGGATTTTATCTTTAAAAGAAGAAGTTAGTTCATGATCGTAATAGTTGTGTACTAATGCCATTAAAATACACCCTATCGAAAACCGTAAGTCCTACTCATACTAACCAATACTAATGTCAACTATACCAACATATTTTCTATCCACCAGTGAAATATTCCACCACAAGGGGCATTACAAGTATTCTTTCGATACTTATTTATTCAAATTAACTCTCATTCGAACTCCTTTTCTTAAACAACACAGACTCCGGATTCACTTCGTGGTATTCATTTAACAAAATGGCTTCATGACCTGATGATGTAGATTGGACACGAAACCTGGGTCGTGCCATGTATTTAACGTGTGGTTTAGTAAAAGTACTGTCATGAAGCCGTTTCTTCTTCTTAAATATTTCGCGCCTTTACTCGCGGTGTTCCTCATGTTCGATTTTTTTCTCTTTTACTAAGTATAATATTTACAGAAAATAATCATGGATGACAGACTGCTTACTTACAAATTTTTTTCCCGTTTTGTTTACGTTCATTTAATCATAAGAGTTCGGTATCAATTTTTACTAGGCAAACATTTATAGTCTCTCCAATACAATGAATAATCTCTTCATAGTTTATACAGTTTTTTTTAGTTTAATGCGTGACAGAAAAGCGGCTCCGCTTATCTACGAAACTGACAGATAATTCGTATACTAGCCAGACATACACACATATATGTGTGTATGTGTGGCCAATATGTTCGTTTATGTTCTTAGAAAATTCGTACAAATCTAATCTTCGATGCTGGTAACGCTTCTCTGCTTGCGCAGTCTGCTTACCCGTCTATCGACGTGAACCTCAATGAAGAAATTACCAATAAGCCTGAGTAAAGCTTCCACGCGTTCTAAGTGGTTTGTTGTAGTGAATGACGCATAGGTTTTGAATACATACTGCACTGGAGAGAAACGGCTCATCGCGCTCCGAGAACTCTGGAGACCTCAAATTGCCGTGATTGAGAAAATAAGTCAAACGCCACTTTGAATCTTCGGCCGACACACGGAAAAAATAAACTGCAGACTATTTCTCGAATTCAAGCCGTTTCCTAGATCCATTCCGAGTTTGGCTGGATTAATCTCACAAAATTAACTTCGCAGTAAAGAACAGTATGCCACATAACCCATGCACGATAGAAAATAATAAATTGTGGGAAGATCTTAGCCGACGTGCTGAATTCAGCACAACACTGCTCTCTGTTTCGATGGCGGTGTAAATATCCCCTACGGTTGTAACGGGAAAGCGAAATGCACAAATGATTTATTTTGCAGCCACGCGCACGGGTGCAATGATATACATTAAAGGGTTGTGTAAACCCCCACTCAAATTATCTCTGATCTAAGATGGGTTGATGGGGTTACTGGCTAACTCATTAGGGAGACAATTGGGAGATACCGATACGAATCTTTGTGTCAAAGTCAAATGACTTTTTTCATGGTGAATTTCATCCCACTCGTGAATATATATATGTATATATAAAGAGGGCAGCGTAGTTTCGGCTATTAATAGTTATAAGCCCAGGCGTCACTAAAATACGTATCCTTAATTAATGCCTAATTGGGAATGTTTTTTCGCAAACTAACAATTTTTAAAAGACACAATGACCAACCGGTCACCGAGCTCCCTCTTAAAGATGTGAGACAAGTAGGAAAAATGTGCCGAAATTATTCGGTATGGATGAAGGCGTATTTGTTTTATTTTCGGAAAGGGTATTATCGATTATACTTTAATCTCTATTCCTGATAGACCAAGAACTTTTATATCCCAAGGAACTCTTATATCCGAGGTCCCAAGCGTTGTAAATATATAATCCGATTGATATAGAATTTCCTTCATTTGTAGGATTCAAATGGGGAAAATTATTTTCGTAAGGAGAAGGCAGATTTTAAATTGTGACTTTATTAGTATTGTGCTGACGAAGGCTTGATTTTAATTCACCGGGTATAAAGGGCAGAGGACGTAATATGAAGTGGTTCTCGGAAAGTCGATCACAGTAAATTGATATCTTTTTTTGAACTTTTTATTTTGAATTTCAGCATATATCCGAGTTAGATGGCAATTAAAATATATTTCGAATTTCAGCATATATCAGAGTTAGATGGCAATTAAAATGTATTTCACCACGCGTTCTATATTTATAACTATTTTTGAAAGAGGAATGCCGAAATAGATAAGATGAACACCGCGAGCAATTGCGCGAACGATTAAAAAAGAAGAGTTCCAAAGAGGGGAATTTTTCAGTGTTGACGGTCAGTCAAAGTAAGTGCTGTTCCTAGTAGTTCCCGTGAATGCCACTTCTTGCGCTCGTGTCCAACCTTTTGGTGCCGTAGGACCGCATTACAAATTTTTTCAGGACCGCGGGCATGCAAGGACCCCTTGATTTAGGCAACCCTTGTATTACCGAAACTAAAGGGAAAAAAATCCTTTGGAATTCTTCCACAATTTGTCAGTTAATTTGTCGATGTGATTTATAGAACATTGTGTGCTTAATTTTTTTCGTTGATATTAAAATCTGCTGGCAACTGGCTTGGTGCCTTTTTAAGAAGATAAACTACACTTCTTATAAAGAGGATCACTAGCTTGAAGCTACAAAGCAACTGACGATGATTTCTAGTTTACAGGCATCTGTGATGCCTGGTATAGCAGGGTAGGTAACATAATCCGTAAGATGATTTAAACTCTGTGACAGGCAATATAAAATAGCTAGGCGGATTGTGGCGAGTTGCTGCCGGCCGAAGGTTCAGTTTTAAATTCAGTTAAACGATAATAATTAGTAAAAATAGCCTTCCCTCTCCCTTCTATAATATGTAGCGAGAGATAGCCGGGGCAATATAGAAAGAATTGCAAACAACACGAAAGTCTCAGAGAGAGGGGAGAATGAAATTGAGTGAGAGGATAAAAGCCTTTTGAGACATGCACTTATCGGTGCTAAAGATTATTGCCTCCCAGGGAGTAAAAAAATTTTCATTAAAGAAAATTCAACTCCATAATCAGTCAAATAACCCGGAAAATGCTAAATGCCGAGTGCCTGAGTACTACTTGTCCATTGATTCCCTGCCTATAATTTTGCAACATTCTATTTTCCGGATACCGCATGCGGCCCTTGGGTTGGACACGTCTCTTCTAGAACATGGGCCCTGATCCATTATCACTAAAGGGGTGCGTTAGTAAATGGAAAGTTTACCAAGGCTACAGCTAACCTGTTCTTGTTTATTCAAACTAACATTCCATCAAAAGTTTTTCATGGTTCATCTATTTTATTACAAGTATTTTGAAACCTGTTTTGCACATTTCGCGGTAGGACATCAAGTGAGATGATACCTACCTTTACAAAAATTGTTGAGAGGAACTTAATTGGGTATTACGGAAGAATTGTTTTCTATGCATTAAATCACCTCTTTTGAGACAAGGATAATTACTTATAGAAGGGAGTATCTTATGACTGGTACTTAAATAGTAAATGATAAATCGCTCACTAATTTTATTTGTTGAAATGAAGCCTCTACTTCGGGTATTTCAGAATTAGCTGAAAATTATATTTACAAAAATTAGCAATCCCCCCTTATCTTCGCTCACTCCTTTATGAGATTGTGCTTGCATTTCAGCATTGGCAGAGTCACTTACTAAATTCCGAGTTCAGTTTAAATTCGCAGATACGTAAATTGAAAGCATAACCCCGAAAAAGGTCCTACATCATTGGGACAGAAAAATAATCTAACAAATTACTCTTTTCTTTCAGGTCATAATTTAAAGAAGAAAGGTTCCCGTAGCTCCGAGACAACCGCGACTCGACCACTTAAAGAAGCCGATATCGGCAGAGATTGATACAGAATTCCTACTTTTCTTTTGTCTCGTTTAAACCAGGACTTGTAGTCTATTTACTTTAGCCCCATCCCTGTGGCATCCATCATACAGCAGTTGCTTCCACAGCCTGAATTTTCCGTAAAACGTATCGCAGTGCGCCGAATTCCTACTTTTGTTCCTTCAAGAAAAACAAATTCTGCAAGATCTAGTCAGCGTCAGTGTTTTCTGTCTAGAAGCACTGACGCTATTGCCTTACCTGCTGGACATATAGCGAATACCCTTCCTCCGCCGGGAGCCATGATCTCGATGATAGGGTGAATTGGGTCGTCGTAGGCGCCCTTCCTGTTAGCGGCGTACCGCGGCTTGAAGTGGGGCAATTTCCACTCTATTGGTATGTGGTGGCGGTGATAGGACTGCATTTCTCCGTGCCGTAACTCTACGGACGCGCAGGTCACCCTCCTGTTGTCCCGGTCTGCCACACATAAAAGCTCTGGGCCGGGAAGCAGCGCCAAGCTGTGCACAACGTTGAACCCCGGCCATAGACCTGGAAGTCGAATGAGGACCGATGGATTAGTGGCCGTTCGTTATATACCGGGTCCTGTTCCTCCTGCCCCCCACCCATCTTTTTCATTGCCCCCACCCCCCAGGTATCAAACCAATACATCTGCCACGTGCAAATTGTTTACGCAGCTCCGGACAATTATCGGATTAAGGCAGCCTCTTTTTATTTTCGTCTGCTCGATTCCCGTAGCAACGTGTCGCGGATGTGTGCTTATGGCAGTCGTATTGAAGAGGGCAGAGCAGAAAGATTTTTTTGCTGCGGCTTCGGAGAATGTCACGCAGGAGTGGAGGATGATCGCCTAGTGTCACGGTGAGAATTTTATTTTATTCGCCGGAACTGAGGGAGCATCGCTCTTCCATATTAATGGTTTATCCCGGTTTCCCGGGAGACGTTAAGATAAAAATTTCAAGTTTGGCTTAATTCAATTCCTGCTAAACTTAATTCTTTTAAAATATTACGAATATCTTTATTTTGTCGAAATTTATTTATTTACAGGATTCGGTTAGAAATCTGGTGGCTGCGTCTGGGATTGGGAAGTACCATCTTCCGTTCAAACCTTGTGAGAATGTAACGCAAAAATACGAGTACATACAATAATTTCAGATTTTAATCAAGAATATATTTCATAATATACAAAGATTTTTTTAGCAAGAGCGGTAGTAATTTAAATAAAATGAGGAAAAAAAGAATGGTATTGCCGAGAAAAACTGTTATTTTTATCGCAGAAAAAAATTTCCTCTGCGGGAAAATACCCAAAGAGAAGGGGGATGTGAGTAACCTACGAAAGGTGTTGGAAACAGTGAAAGATAGAGAGAAATAGATAACAAAAAAGAGTTTTATAAAAATAACAACAGTTATTATCTTAAAAAATATTTTTTATTGAATAATATAAAACATTTTTGAATGTTTCTTTCGTAATTATAAATGGCAAGACATACCTTCATATACACGATGTGTTATCAATTATATCGGAAATTTATCCATTAATTAACAAACCCTCTAACGAATATTATCTTATTAATGTTATTAAAAAAGGAATATATTAAATTTTTATAAACTAAAAATTCGACTCAGATATATACAAAAATAAATATATATCAATAAATACGTTTAATTAAGTCTCTAATTTTTGATGGGGGAGTTCACTAGTGGTGATAATAATTACAGATAAATATTGCAAGAACTCCAAAAGCCATTAACAATGGTTTGAGTTTTTGCAATACTAATTAACTTAACCATTAGAGGCTACTTCTAATCTACCGTCACAGATATTTAGTTAAAACATTTTATAGTTACAAACCTTCGTCTCTGGCCTTAATTTCTCTCAAATACCGTCCTTTGGGTGTCAATTGGACGACGCGAGCGTTGCAATATCCATCTCCAACAAACACATCTCCTCCGGAATACGCAGAAAATGGCGTTGCAGGAGCCACCGCTACACTCGTAGGCTGACAGAAGTGGTTACTATCCCTTCCTGGCTCAAAGCGACGACCCAAAGTTAGGGTGGGCACTTTCGCGCCTTCACTTGGGTACTGAAATCAAATAAAGATGTTGGAGCACAAGTTACTAGTAATGTTCTCAACATACTATCAAACTTTCTAGTTTTGGAAATCATCAGATGATTTGATGAACGTAAATTTTTCTCGTATTTATGATCTTTGTGTAGTGTTAATTTTTAGTATCAGCCTATGGAACACAATACGTTGTTTATAAGTTTTATAATTGCAATAACAAGTACAAGTCTTTTTTTTGGCACATTTCATCATCACAGGCAAATTCTAAACTGGCTGAATTGATCTCTCCCGACTTTTCTTGAAATATTATTTAGGATGATATGATGCTTGGTTAGAGGCTTGTTATCTAATACTAACTCAGTTGCTGAATAAAATTTTGCTGTAGTGCCCACGCAAATGACGCAGCAACGTTCTTAGGATTGTACTCTACAATGTTATAACGATTAATGCCATGGAAAATCGACATTCTCGTATAAGACGCACCCTGCTTTATAAGCTAAATTTTTGTTGAAAAAATGCGTCTTGTACGTCTTATATACTATACCCCGTATAAACCTACGTTCGTAAAACAATTTAAAGTCTTGTACCGCTAACAATTCCTTTATATATTTATAGCCAAAACCTTTTCTGTAGAGGAATTACAGGCGGTCTTACAATAGGCCTTCCTTAACTTCGTCTCAGTGACCCTAATGAATCAATACGATTTGGTGATAAATGCATTTTATACCCATATATCTCTAACAATTAGTTTGAAGCGTATAGACGTTTTGGGACCATATGACACTGGGCCAATATCTCCTATATAATTGTAGTAGTTTTGATATAAGAGTTAGTTTTTGTGAATTTCCAGAACATGAGACATTGCTTTTGAAAGAAGTGAAGATTGAGTTTATATGTCAGCGGAAAGAACGAATCAATTGAGAGACTAGATCTTTCAGGCATATTCGAGTGGCTCACATTTTGTAAAATTTAATTTAAAAAAATAGCAGAGGAAATGAAATTTGGACGTATTTAAGTGCTTGCAAGAATTCGTCCTGGTAGAGATGTCTGTCAATCTGCAAGTCCTATCGTACATTCCTGAAGTAACATGTGACACCTAACATTACTTTCACTTACCTTGAAGACCTGGTGCATGGCCACGTCGGTTAGCCACACATTCCCAGCAGGGTCGACAGTTATGCCGTGAGGCATGTAAAAGTGATTTGATCCCCATGAATGCAAAACCGCTCCAGTCTCAGGATCTAAGGTTAGAACGGTGTCCTCTTTGATGGGTCCTGACTCAACCCGGAGGTACTCGTTGCGGCCATTGAAAGAGCTGCAGATGGAAGTAGTAAGGTTTCATGAAAATTCGTTGTTATACAGATTATTCTCTTTAATTTTTGGGATTTAGCTTATTTGTTTCAACAAAGAGCTCTTTCGTGAGACTCAGTATTACTGAACAAATATGTGCCAGCTTTGACGGTTCTTAAATCTAAGGGTGGAAATATCTGATAAATAATGTGACAGTCTCAAGCGTGAATACCTTTCTTGAGAATGAATGGAGACATGGATCGAATTAACTGCACAGACAGTTGACATGTAAAGAAACAATAACTCTTATTAATTATTTTTATATTTTTTAGTAGTATTAATTATAAAAGTGCTTCAAAAGGTAAGGCCATTTCGCATGCAGTTTCCCAACGGGAATCGAATACGGAGTCGCTTTTACCGAATTCGAACGAGTTACCAACATGTCTATCCGGAGGCCCATTTCTTCTCTAGGGTTTGAGTTATTAATCAGGGTGTCCTAGCCTCATCTTCCAATGAATTTTCAATCAAAGACGTCTCATCCCAAAAGACAATTCGCCAAGGGACGGTTCGCCCAGGGGAGTTTTCACCCAGAGTCATTATACGCTAGACTTTTCACCCAAGTATTATTCTATTCCCGAGAGAGTTTTCTACAAGAGTTATTTCATCCGCTGCTAATTTCACCTAAAGGATATTTCATCCAAAAGATATTTTACCAAATTGTACTTTTAAAAGCGAGTAAAACATAAAAGATAATGCCATGATATGATAAAAATATGGGCATTAATTACAATAATGTTAAAAAACCGTGTTTTTTAAACTAGCAGACAAAAGAGAGTGAAAAGACTGGAAAGAATGATACATCTCTTGGGTGATACATCCTTTGGGTGACTGCTGAATGAAAAATCTTTTGGTCTCTCGGGGAGCCGTATTTTGGAAATCGTCCCTTTGGCGAAACTCTTTAGGCAAACCGCCCTTGAACCATTTACTAGGCAATATTTCATAGCGGATACCTTTCTCTTTGGGTGAAATCGTCCATTAGGCGAATCACTGTGGGTGAAAAACCCAAGAGCAGTTAAGGAATATTTAAGAACAGATATTTTTCTTTTTGTGTGACTTTTGGGAGAAATGTCTTTGGCTAAACGCCCCGGAATCGTTCATTAGGGACTATTACATATTACTTTATGAGACTGTAACAGAAGACAATCGAAATCATATTATATGTACATTCCGCTGCTACTGACCATCGGGGATACCATTTGAATTGAAATCAGTAATTTACCCTAAATCTACTTAGATTTCTTAACTACCATTACGACAACATCGTTTGGCTCGCAATAGTTCTATAATGCCACTCCTTACGCCCGGAAAGATTTGAATATAACAGGAGGTCCATTTTGGGTAGGAGGCGGTAACGTCCGCTTTGCAATACCATTGTGATGTCACTACCAGAAGAGACACGTCAATCACATATGGAACAAATGGAGCGAGAAAATGGACTGCGAACAACGTGCGTCCCATCGGCCGCACGTCACACAATCGTAATATCTTATTGGACTCACGTGGAGTGCGCTACACTTTTGAGCCAGTCATGGCGTAACGCCCACTCGCATATCCAGAACAATGAGCGTAGAGCGATGAAATGGACCGTGCATCCGTTTTCTCGCTATTAATGTCCAATGCAATCGGTTCATTGGTCACCTGAGGAATCGGTCCGTACACCGGGAGACATTCACTTCTCCGGCGTTGATAATGCCGTGGAAGATAATGTATCGGGAAATTACATTCGCCAGACTGAATTTCCCCTGCTATAATATATCGATGAATAGAGCATTTGTCTTGTCTTTAGTTACACGATGGAAATGAAGGTATTTTTCTTTTAATTTTGACTCAGTCTTCGTCATAGCTGTGATAATATGAGGGCTTCTGAGGAATGAATGATACCGATCAATGGCAGTCATTGAGGTCTCTCTCTACTTATTACTTAATAAAATGTTTTATTTTTATGGGGCAATTGCGCCATATGTTCGTGACCGTTTCCCTTGTAGCAATCTTGCTCAGTCAGCAAGGGAAAAGTACCTCGTTCCTCATCTTGCTTAGTAAGCCTCATTCCCCCTCCAAACCTTTTTGTAGCTAACGGTGAAGGGATTGATATTTACCGTTCTTCGAGCTTCACCGACACATTATATTTCTCTGACTGTGTTCACTACGGATTCTCCGCGTATTTGTTAACTACCCAAAGTTAGAAAATAAACATTTTCGAAAAAATTTACCAACATAAATCAAAAGTAGTTAGAGCGGCTTGAAAGCCTGCTACCTAAAGAGCAGGATTAATCTACGCATGCGCTTATGTCTGCTTCTGATTTTAGTTGCAAATTCTCCTTCATCGTATTGCTACAGACCATCATTTCGGTTGTATCCAGTTTGATATTTCATTTTCTCATACTCCTTTCCACGGAGGACAGAATATTTTCTAAACGAAAAATGGCATTCCTCGTAAAAAATTCGACAAACGACAAATAAAAACTCGGGGAAGCTTTGCGTGGGAATGACATCTTCCTGCGAGAGCGAAATAACGGCGACCAATTTCCGAAAAAATTTCCCTACCCGCTGAATACCTCGACGTTATCGCCCAATATCCAGCGAGGACATCAATCTCCCGTAAGAGCCCCTTTAACCCCTCCGCCTCGCTGGCGCCGTTGTTACCAGTCTCTCGCCGGACCGATTAATTATAATGAAGTCTTTATTCGAAAAAGTCGTCGGAAAAAAAGTCGAGGACGTAGCATTCCTTAGGCGTATGCGCTCCGCAGCTCTCTCGCCAAAGACTCTAACTCCTTTGATGATCGCCGGCCTTTTTGAGAGAGCCGGCACCCGCCTGTAATTAAAACATACCTGGGGAAGTTTACAAAAGGAAAACATTGGAAAAAAGAAAGCGACTTGCGCCGTCACCTGATTGGACACCGCGAAGGATGCGCTTACTTGCTTGTACACGTGTTTTGGAAGCGATTGCGGGTCTAGAACGTGCAGAAGGACTCGATGGGCCGCCGAAAGGGATTCTCTCGCTTTAGATCTATCCAGGGGGCGGTCCATTTGAAATCCGAGATACAATTTGATGCCTCACTCGTGGTGCGGAAATGCATGCGTTTCGGTGGGACGGAATCTTCATCCTAAAACAGCTTTTCTCAAACTCTTTCCCCTCAAGATCTCATTCCTTCCTTATCTCTAAAATTACTGAAGATTTACCTTGATATTTATTTATTTACTAATTTCCGCCGCTGTTAGACGAAATTCTGGTGAAGCCGTAATCACATAATATAGAGTAGTAGTAGTTTTATAAATGTTTGAACAGCTAAGGTCATTTCGCAAGTGGATCTCCTCCGGGAATCGAACCCAGGACCGCTTTCACTTAAGTGGAACGCGTTACCCGCATGGCTATTCGGAGGACCCACACACGTAATATGAATGTACAATTGATTGAAAAATAATGGTAAGTTATTTACAATGTTCAATGGATTGGAATAATTATACAATAGTCAATTAAACAATATGCAACTCATTGAATTAATCAATACAATAATTAATAATTTTGAAAACATTGTTCTTCACTATCACATCACTATTTCATTTCTGTCATTCAATTATCATGAAGATTTTCAATGGTTCCGGGTAGGCCTTGATGCGAGCCAACGGAAATAAAATCTCTAGTACACTTCCACGGTTGAATTTATTTTTGCGACATGTTTCGCTAGCGAGCTAGCCTCACCAGTCAAAGATAGTTTTTCAGTTCATAAGTATATATTTATATATCAATTCATGAATATGTATTATTACGGCATTCCGTCAGGTAACGCCTTCGCATATTGAGTTATAATGCAAGCATATTTTATTATTAAATATACTCATTGGAACTTGTTGGAAATAATATTTATCATTCCAGGGAAAAATGTGGTTGAATGCACAGGACTCTAAAATTGAATTAATAAGTCATTTATATACAAACATTCCCTTTTCTGTGAACATAGAGAGGTTTTAACAGTACTGTAGAAGTACTTAAAGCATAGTAGTCCTCTAATGCGAAAATACTCGCATCCTAAATAACGGATGCAAATCTACCGAATATATCGCTGTATAAATGTTTTAATGGTTGTATGGCATTTAAAAATTTTTTATATCCTCCAAAAATTTGTTGAAGTAAATAATAAATCTATGAATCCCTATTGATGAATCTCAGAGACCCTCAAAGATACGGTGACTACATTTAGAGGAAGGTTATCCTTAACTTTCATGTTTCATCCATGATCTTATGGTCTTCATTAATTTAACATCACCATTAATTTCTCTGAATTATTAATTAAACATCTTCATTATTTGACAGTCATCTTCTCCTACACCTGGAAATTTAGCCCATTCATTGCCTTGTAACTATATTTATGTATTTATAATCTTAATATACTGGAGAGCAAACTATATTAATTATTAGATATTTTCCTTATTCAGTAATCCAGTCGCTTGATTTCATCCAAGTATAACACATAATTTTACGGAGCGTATTCCTAGAAAAGCTTTCTAGTCTAAAGACATTAATCTCGAAATCTAGATTGGTGCATTACGTTGGTAAGTTAGAGTTGCTGGATTGCGATCGATACTGTGGACTGCTGTATGCTTCGTCGCCATCCAATCCATTTCTTTGTTGGTTATAAATGAATTCTGTCCTCTGAATATTGTTCCCAGGGATTAATTTATAACGAACTAAGAAATTAATTCGATAGCGAGCATCCAATTTATTATTTGTGAAATATAATTTACCAATTTTAAATTTTGACAATTAGTTTTTGAATTTGTCTTACATTTCAAAAATGTGTTTCTTACTTAACAAATAAAAAATGTCTATAGCAAATTTTACATTTTTCTAATTTGATTCTTAGACCTCCGACTCTGATTCAGCTCCGACTGAATCATAAGATTCAGTCGGATTCAACCTCCGACTCGCGAATCATAAGATATTAGAATCAGCCTCCGATAAGATCGCCTCCGTAACATTCCTAACTACTATTATCGTATAAATACTAACATAAAATATTACAGTAATGTTTGATAGATGTCGCAGCAACATTTAGCATACAGTTTTACTTTAGATATTATGAAATAGGTCGTTATTTACTGTAACTGCCAAAGTGACCCTCAGTGAGGACATAGTATAGGACTCCACGGTAGGATTTCCACTTTTCGCAGAGGCGGTTCCCGAATAAATCACGATTGTGTCTGGGAATCTGTGAATCGTTTGCCGGACGCAACCGTTCGCGTCTGAAATTTATCTACGTACAATGGCCAAAGAGAGAGGAGTAAATGTTTGCATGCCTATTGTTTAATGTATATTTACATAGATGAAATCACCAGAGAATATGCATAAACATTAGGCGTTTGGGAAGATCTACTGCAGGACTCCGGACAAAATTCTGAATTTTCGGTCTGTGCGGGTGGAATGTGGCAATCCTTTCTTCTCCGCTAGAGTTCTCCGGAAGATCTAAGTACGACTCCTTATCAACTTAAACTCTTCCACTTCCGTTCGTCTCTTGGGTTATTAGTTGCCATTGTCCAACGCGATAAAATATGGTAGACCTTCCGGAAGCGACCGCTGCGTGCGTATCAGTCAGAGAGATCGACGCTTTTTCCCATAAGATCGCTTTTGGCGAGAGTGAGTTGCTGCGTCGATCTCGCGGTGATTGAGGCGACCAACATGAACGAGTGACCACCCACCGACAACGGATTTTAACGGCGCCAGTATATTTTTTCGGACGATGGGGGAGTGGAGGAGGGGAAAAAATGTGGAGGAGGTCGAGATAGCGGCGGAGGGAGGTCTTATCCTCCTCTAGGCAGTGCCAACTCGGCGAGAGTGGGGGCGGGGGCCCCGCCCGGCCCCACCAATTTACTGCGAAAGGGTTTGTGGGATATTTGCCTTCCTCACATGAAGGGAAAAACGCCGAGGAAATGTTAAAGGGGAAGAGAATTCCAAACAAGGCGGAATAGAAAATTATGTGGAGACGGACGCGAGTGCTTAGCTTGTTGACGAAAAAAGGAACATATAGACGTAGCCCTTTCTGCGTCGTTTTCTCTCGAAGCTGGCGATTTTGTCGTGTAGGATGACCTCCTTCACCTAGTTCGGAGGTGGAGAACCTTTTTTACGAAACACAATTTACCTCTGGAACAATTGGCCTCTGCAGAAACAATTAGGCTGTATACGAAAATATCATGCTGCACTTTAAAAGTGTGCTGTCTTTAATGGAATAATTTTTGTTATACGAAGGAAAACCACCTTTAACCAGGGTCGAATTCAAGCTATCAGAGGCCCTAGATGCTGTGGTGAGATTGAGGCCCCTACTATGAATTATGAGTAAAAATTCTAGTTTTTTCATAAAATACACAAATATACATCCCATAGAAAACACAAACGTTTCACTACGGCAAGAATAAATAAAAAGTTTTGAATTATAATTCCTAGTATTTCTATAAATTAAAAACAGTGATAGATAAACTTCACAATCTAATTTTTCCTATAAACATACTTTGTTACTTCGGCCAATCGGACAATGAGCGTAAAATAAGAGAAATAGATGCGAGGACAAGTCGTCTTAGGGACTCATTGTTCCCGCGAACGATACGCGACAACAATATTCTAAAGAGATAACTCGAACGCTCTATGTTCACACCCCCTGCCATACGCCGAAAGGCGGTTGGCTGGCTAATTTAATTATGAAGATGTATATGTATGTAGACTTACTCATTATGTATAAAACTCTTTCTTGAACCGATATACTAGAACAATTTTACAATTTGAGAATTTGTTAGCTCAGTCTTATTGAGGCCCCCGTATAGATGAGGCCCTCAGCTAGCTGAAAGAAATTAGACTTTATATTGTGGAGCCCCTGAGGATGGAGACATTGTCTCTGAAATGGGCTTTGGGATTTCCCTGAAATTGCTAATCCGGAGCTTCCCGTTTGGCTCGAAACGCCAGTTCCGACTGTCGACAAATGGCTTACGGAGTGTTTTTAAACCTTTAATCTCCCCTGCTTTTATCACTTTATCTAAATCATTTTATAATTCAGAGTTATATGACAGGTCGATATCTTAAAAGTATTCTACAAGAGCCTATATTCTATTGTAGCTTTTAATTCTCAAAATTTAAATTATTTACCGCTGTTTGCAATTAGTATTATTTCCAACTAGCTGAAGTGCCCGTTGATTCTCAACGGGGAAAATAGATGTCGGATTAAATATAGTATACCTATTTGTACCTCAAACCTCAAAATTTCACAAAATATTCGCATATTTTATCTAAATTATCGCAATTTCGAAACGAAAGCTTTATTCTACGACAATGATAAGAATCTGTATTCAATTTCCCTTCTTTTGGTACTCATCTCGATCTTTTGCGACTATTCCTTCTAATTTAAGTTTGCTAAAGAAATAAAGTCTGCAATCGATAAAATCGAACTTTACATGTATTTCTTATGGAAATCTATCTGAGTGATCTTGGTTCAAATCCAGCAAATTTTGCGAATGGAAAGTTGACAGTACTTCCTTCCGGCTCACGGAGAACACGTACGCAAAGTTTGATGCAAATCGGACAAACGGTGTGGACTCCAATCGCGAACAAACAAACACACAAACCCACAAACACACAAACCCACAGAATTTCTGCTTTATATATATAGATAGATAACCACTTCGGACCGTACTGTGCAGACCTGATCTATATCTTAAGTACGATACAATACGATTGAACCAATATGGTAAGGCAAGGCTCGTACACGTATCCTATCTTAAAAGAAACCGTAAATTATATTTTTTTTGTGCAAAGTTATGATACTCTCATTTGTACTTCATATATTTACTAAGTACGAGAGCACTTTCTCTGTGAAGAGAAAGCTATGAAAGTTGCTAAAAAGGCGTTACAAGAGTAAGCTTAAAAGGATTAATTCTGGCGAAAATATTTAGTCAAATAATTGGACTGGACGATGCTGAGTTCCCAATCAATCAAATCAACACTTTGTGCATAATATAAACCCCGAGCTTAATTAATGTAGCGATGGCCGAAGGGCAGTCGTGACCACCCATCAACTTCGAGTATCACAGGCAGCAATGAGCGTCGGCTGGTTGAGTTGCATCCGGTTTTACAAAAAGTTAAAGAAGACTTTTTCATTCTTTCCATTTCGAATCCATGATGCATTAAAGCTGTATATATGCATGCAGGATATTTCCCTTTCAGAGATTTAATGAAGCACGTAACGAAAGGGATTGGCCCACCGTCCGCTTCCCACAAGAAAATAAAGTTTAGTGAAATATTCGTACATCTTAAATCATTCTTTTTCTGTTCGTGGTTTAATCCCCTTTAAATATGTGTAACATGGACTCAAGAAATCTATTTAAATATGGTTTTAGGTTTGTTTTGCCAGAAATTTGCCGCTCCCGGCGTAAATTTGCCTACCCACGGAGTTAGTTTTATTGTGTGTTTCTGCATTCTTCGTTTAGCTCATGGTACAGGATGAAGAAATTTTATCATTCATTTACTGAAGCGAGATTCTTATAATTGACTGTGTTAATATTAGAGCTGCCGAACAGTAAACGTTGCTGAATGTTGTTATTCAAATTTGTTACACCTAATTAAATACTGTGAACTCATTTAAATACGACTTTAGGTTTATTTTGCCAGAAATTTGCCGTTTCCGGCGCAAATTTGCCAACCTATGGAGTTGGTTTTACTGTGTGTTTCTGCATTTTTCGTTTACTTTTTGGAACAGGATGTAGAAATTTAATCTTTCATTTCCTGAAGCGAATATATTACATATTATAATTGACTGAGGCAATATAAGAGCCACTGAAGAATAAACGTCGCTGAATGCTGTTATTCAAATTTGTTACACCTAATTAAATGCTGTGTAAAGCGTTAATCGTAATTGGAGGTTTCCAACTCCTGGTTTTCTGGCTCAGTGAAAAAACAAGGCTGACAAAAACCTCACTCCTCATCTTGCTTAGTAAACCTCATTCCCTTTCCAGGATACTCGATAGGAAATGGTGGAGGGGATGAGGTCCAAACTGTCTTCCGAGATGAGCACCATACGGACGAATTGTTTTGAGATGTTACAGAAAAATCCTGCATGCACCAGTGTTTTGAGCCGAGAAGGACACTCATATACTAGAAAATGATGCCATTATCTTTTAGCCTTAAAGACTACCGCTTGACAGAAGTATTTTAATTTTTCAAAATTTTAGAGGAGACTTGCTTTCCAACTTCGTTTTTAATCACGATTACAACTTCGAGAAATTCCTCCTTACCAATGCGTTATTAACTTCAAAGTATAAAATGCCCTCAGGCCAACCGCAACTGGAAGTCTGAGATACCTTACGCTACCCCATAGATTGGAATATTTGACAGCAATTACTGATATAATATCATTTTCAGGATCGGTAAAAGGCAACCTCCTTAAGCACGAGTTCGATTACTAAAATACATGAAATTTTCAGTTCCGCGTTTAGTTGAGAAATGAGAAAAGTTTGTATTTTCTTCCAATTTTTATGAATTTATCGTGTTCCTAAATGGCCTGCCTCGGAAATTATGGATGGATAATCACCGCAATATAAGCTGCTCTGGTGCAGATAATACCACAGGCTTTCATTGCATTTGCCCCTTTATAGGTGCTATTTCGAGTAATTTAATAGGATCACCATATTTCTGAGGATAAAGGGGCTTTTGAGCAGCTTAAAGTCTAGATATTTTCCTATCCTATCTGCCTGTGATTATGGAAATGTTGAATACGGGCGTCATAAATAATGGGATGATAACGCCTCGTGCTAAATTTAAGTGCCTTTAAATCTTTTAAGTAGAAGTACATTAAATGATTCATTTTTGTGCAAGAAAAAAATTACACGACGTTACGAGAAATATACTGTACGAAACGTTCAATTCGAAACATACATATTTACTGCACTTAAGAAATGCTCGATATTTTATGAGATTTTTTCATCATGTAAAGTTTGAAATAAAGGGAAGGTAGGTGATATAGGTCGTGTAAAATGGCAAGAAATGATTGCTATCCAAAAATCGGTTAATACGACATTTGCCAATTTCTACTAAACATTCTCCCCTCAGTTTCCTCGCAAGGAAACAATTTTCGTCTTTTTTTCAAGAGTTCTGGAGAAAAGAAAATAAATCAACTTTCTGACGGTCCGAATTGATTAATCGACCGGTGGTGTTGTTGAAGAGTTTGGTTTCCATGACTACTATACTACGGAGAACATTTGAGCTTTTTGTATTCCACTACTTCTTTTCTATGGCGTATTTAGGAGGGGCAGAATAGCATGTGCTCCCCTTTAAATAAATCGTAAAGGAGCCTTTACACCACCTCTCGCGACTTAAAAATTATCAAGTACTTATTTTCATCTTATCGCTTAAACACTCAATGATGCGTTCACACGACTTTATTACGGAAGAAATTGAGACGAATAGACCTCATCATACGTTAAACCTGAAATAGTAATCCATACAATTTCCTTGTTATATTATAAAGGAAAATCAATAATTTTATTCCTGCCAGAGCAATTATTTTTAGGTCTGCGGTAAAATCCTCAATTATTGGGATTCTTCATTTTCCATTTCTTTAAATTCTTAGTCTCGGAAAATGTTTATTAATGTTTATTGATCCTGTTTTCCTGGCTTCGTTTTATCTTTTCTACACCATTACATTTTTTAACATAAAACTAACCTTTAACGCACAGCACGCTTCTCACATGTCCATGGCATGTGAGTTTGCTGCCGATAAATTCGTTAAGGGCACGTGAAAGAAATTGAGCGAACGCTTTCCTTATCAGTTTGGTAAGCCAAATGGCAACCGGTCATGGATTGCTACCATTTTCCCCTCTCGCAAATAAAGGAAATGAATCATTATATCCAACCCGACCGCTCATTTTGCGATAGAAAACGCACTACAAGAGTGTGGTTCTCATTATGAACACCATGCCTTGGATTGATACACTCACTTCCTGCAAACGGGACACTTAGGACGATTTTAGATTGCCCAAATGATGTATATTTCACAATCACTCCGATGTGACCTTATTCTTTGAAATTGATTTGAATTGTTATGGACAATCGTTTCCGATTGTCATTAAGGCCAAATTTCCCAATCCGAGCTCCCTTTCATATTTGCCCTCTTATTCGTATGTGATCAGTGATTATGGATCCTCATTAAGATATTTCGTTTAAATGTATCATATGTTGGCGATATGATGAGACGAGAAGAAACAAAGACCCGCACGTTATACAACCCAGATCCGGTACGTCTCTGTGAAGGATAGGCATAGAGGGAGGCTATTGTGGATTACCCCTATTCGCTATCGCTGCTTATGCTCTATTATTTAACCTGTTTTAGTGTTTACGAAAAATCGAATATCCGTAACATCACTGCGAGAGAATTGCGAAGCACTTCTATGCCAAAAAAAACCTAATTTTGTATCCCGAAGTAAAACTATGGGGGATTCGGGGAGTTTCCTTCCTACCTTGGTCCTATAAATGTACCGCCGATGTATTCTCTTCTCCCTTTTTTAATATTAAAAATACAGCATAAATCTGGAATATTCACACTAACAATTGCGTATGGTCTTTTTGTTAGTTTTATGAATTTGCGCAATTTTTATCATTTACATGTTTTCATACTCTGCCTCTAAATTCTAATATCAGAAAATGACCAGGAATATTTTAGTAAATAGATGCGAAGTTTCGATTTTCCTTCGAGTTTATTGTCACCATCTCTGTTTGAGCAAGTTTTAGGGTTCCTGTGCGTTGCAAAATTGTTTTTCGGTCGTAAATCAACCAGCAGTATACACGCCATTGATAATTTTAATCAAAGCAGAACGTTTCACCTTTGTATCTTACTAATCTTAAAGTCCATTCTTGATGCCGTTTTCTTGGAATATATTGCTAGTTAAATAAATTAGCGATTTTCCAGCAAAATTTATCATTAAATTAAATTTTCCCTTTGACTTAAAGCTTTATAACTCTCTTGCACGCATACTGGTTCATCAAAAATTCGTGCATCCGATCCCCTGAGAGAGGTCTAGCGTTCTAATAATAGCTCTTGACGTTTCGATCAATAAAGGTGAAGCATTCTTTTTTTCTATTCCCTATCTTGCTACACGCCCTGCTAATAATTTAGTGCTCCTTAAATACAAGGTTCAATGGGCGATCTTATCTATCTATTTTATTTCAATCTATCTTATTTCAACAATGCAAATTTTATAGCGATGCGCACTTAGATATAGTATAGATAAGTTACGTACAAGTATAAAAAAGAATAAATCGTAAAAATAATCTAGTGTGGTGTGCTGAAGGTATTGGATGTCTTATAAATACTAAGGATAATTAAAAGTAAAGAGATGCTGTACTAACATTATCAATCACGTAAATAGCCACATTGACTATATTAATACCAAAACTTTTGAAAATTGAGTCGTATTTCTGCTTTATATAACCGTGAGGCCTCGTAGGAATAAAGTAAGGTAATAAGAATGTTTCATAGACTTTTCTCGAAATTTAGACTACTGTAAAATTCAATTTATCACTAATTTACCACAGGTACTTTAATTTCACATGCAAATAGAAATATTACCGAGGTTATTAAATATTTACGAATACTTATTGTGGGCTATTTAAACTTAATGATTCAACAACTTACAACTTGTTAGTGATTTCAACTTAATTTTAACAGTATTCCACAGTATCAGGACTGGAATTGCCTTTGAGAAAAGTACCTTTTCTCTAGTTACATCAAGTTGCCAGAAAAAATAATTATTTATATGAAATTTCTAATCAAACCGTTAACAAAGATAAATTGTCTAACATAAGTTTACCGCCCGAAGATGTTTCGATTTAAAATTCCGTAATACTTGGCATATGAGGAAAAAGTAGTTTGCGCCAGGATTGTTCCCCATTCTCTAAATTTTTAAACAGTTATTAACAATTGAACTTACCCTTGATCCCAAATAACAGGTCCACGATGAAAGATCACAGGCCGATTTTCAAGATCCACTGATACTCCCGCCACTTGACCAAGAGTTTCCGGTAGCGCCACAGACGGCCAATTTGTGACTTCCGTGGGTATTGGCACTGACTCCTAGCGGAGAAGGATGGAATTTTATGCGGATTGCTTCAAGAGGGAATTTCAAAATTCATTTATACGCTAAACTAGTGTTTCTGTTTGAATAGGATTTACGTGAGTGCGCTTTTAGTTAAATAAAATAATACGTTGTCACCAAAACTGGGTTTTAGGGTTACTATTTTATTGATTTATTTCATATTACTCTTATTGTGTTAGGGTATGTCAAAGATCAAGATTATTCTTATTTTAATCTATTGAGACATTCACGGAATCCTGAAAGTCTCAACAAAACAATTGGGAATCAATTTTCTCCTACGTGTACCTGTGCAGCAGGTGAGGGATAACAGTAGATTAATTAGACACGATTAGAATCAAAATCTGTTGTATAAAATATATATCTCTCATATTATCAAGGGTAATTATTTTAGCGATTTTGCTGAGTTCTTTCCTTTTTGGTTGACTTTTATATCATGGAATTATTATTAACTATAGTTTGATTTGCGAAGTTTTTATTTAAATTACATTTCGTGTTGTAATTTAAAATTTATTTATTAGGTATATAATCACAGATGCCCTTTAAAAAACAAGAATTTAGGCGAAGATTCTTATGCAGAGAGAATTTTATATCTGCCACTAGTGAGTCCCTATTTTCTCGAATTAATTTAACTAGCTGAAATACTATTATAATTAAATACTTCATTCTGAATTAATTCTATGGGTATTCTGAATATGAGAATTTGAGTATGAGATTTATCTAATCAACGAGCTGGGATCCCATTTAGATTGCAATTTACAATGATCAAAATACACTAAATATATCAAAAGTTATTAAATATTACAAAATATCAAAGTATGCCACTAAAAGCACAGCAAAGAATATCCTAAAAAGTGTTAATTCACAAAATAATCCAATTTAAAATATCAAAAGATTACAGAACAGAATATGTCAAAGAATATATTCATTGCTTTTTAAATAAAATATAAATTGCTTTTGACATAAAAATATATCTATAGAATTTGGTAAGTTATTTGCTCTTTTCATTATTCTAGCAATAGGTGAACTAAAATGATAATTATTACGATGGAAATTAATAATTAATAAATCTTGACTTCAAGTTTTACAAGGAGGAACATTGAAATTTACTGTTTGTAAAATATGGGGACAATCAATAATAGAATTTAGTAATCTATAAAGAAAGAGAAATTCATTCAAAAATTCCTGCGTCGTTGAAGTGTTGAAAAACCAATTTCATTAATTTTATCAGAAAAGGGAATGCTATCAATTTGAGTTTTAGTGCAACCAAACGGATAAACTTTTTTTATATTTTCAAGTTTTGCCTGATATATAGCCTGATAGGGTGACCATTCACAATATTCCAAGGAGGAGAGTAAAAGAGGACAGTACTGATACTTAAAACATGGATATTCAGAAAGTCACTGGTGCTTCTGCGAAGAAAACCTAACGTTTTATATTCTGTATGTATGTACGTGTTACAAAATCAAAGTTTGGGGAAATACCTAGATCCTTTATCATAGTGACTCTGTCAATAATCTTAGAACCAAGATGGTAATCAATGTGCATCGGTTCATGAATTTTTTATGCAAAATAAAACAAATAAATATAACATTAGGTAAGGCTTAAATTTTCTTTTTATCAACCAGTACTTTCTCCGAAGGTCCTCAAAATATTACCTGAGAGAATTTATTTATTTACTTATTTAAAATGAACCCATAAACAGCACAAGGCCTTTACAATGGATTATATTCAACTAACCATGTAACAAACAAACAAAATAAAAAATTGATAACAATAATAAATGTACAAATTTAAAATAAATTAATAAAAATCATTAGACAGATTTAAGAATAAAAAGTAAAAGTAATTTTCGAAGTACAATATAATAAAAGTACAAGTTACAATAAAAATAATATGTGAGGAAAAAATTGTACAAAAGGATCCAATGAAGGACAATGAGATAAAATACTGTACAGATGTGGCAAGCGGTAGATAAAAGATCGTTTAGTTATGGAAAGTCGCGGTGTAGATGTCAATAAGCGAAAAGTACAAAATCATCTTCAACGCACCCGTTAAAGGTCAGCTCAGCTTCACTTATGGATAAAATGTCGTAAGGAAAATTATTACTCCGTCTTTTACTCAATCTCTCCGCCTCTGCTTCCTTAAAATACTACGACGAGTTCCGTCGAGGCATTCCTTTCAATTTTTTGTATAATTACTTCACGAATACTTGTTTACTCACACATCCAACTCTTTTTCGATGCATTTATCCTCACTCCGCAAAATGTATCCACCTTTATGAATCAAAACACTCATCGTTCCTCATCGTACATACTAGCAAACGACTTTGAAAAACATCTCCGCTTTCAAAAAAAAGTGCCAGAAAAATCGAAAGTAAACTGCGGAAATGGCGAGAGATACAGGAAGGAAACCACTATCTCAAGCTTGCTTAGTGGTGCATAAGACCCTTCATATTTAAGAAAGAAAAAATACATTGTCCATATGGCTTCTTAGTAATAGTGCGTTGATTTTTTGGAATTACCCAGAAAACGAGAAAACAGACGAGCGAAGCTAAGAAAAAATTTCCGAACGTCATCTTTACTCAATGATATCTCGTAATTTTGACAGTTAACATTTGGAGAAGTTTTATCACACTATTTCTGTATAAACTGGTGTCTTTCATATACTGGGTCGTGAGCAAACTATATAACTCATAATAACTTTTACTACGGAAGAACTTAATATTCAGATCATTAAGACAAAATTTCCTATTACGTCTCCTTTAATTACAACCTCAACTCCACTTCTGGTTTCTAGACGATCTATACAAGGCATATGGAGAGCTTGAATTCGAGTGCCAAAGATAAGGATGTGGATAAGCAGCAGGTAACCTTTCCCACTTGTTGTTAGCTCTCAGTTTTCCAACCATAGTCATCATTTTTCATTTTCGATCGTGCCCTAATGATCCAAATGCCGGTGAAAAGGACTTCAGTTCTTTTTAGTAACAAGTCATTCTTTGTACATAGAAAGACTGTCTTTTTATCTAGCGCATCCGATTCTTGGAGCTGTGCTACCGTTATCGGATGATAAAAAATATCTACAAACGCTTTCGGCAAAAGAAACATCCGTAGATGCGCCCTCGGATATGGGAGAAAACACGGCGTCTATCGGAACAACGCTCCACTCACCCGGTTGTTCACCTGCTCCCTTAGCAGATCCCTCACTCTGGAGTAAAACTCGTCAGTCACTCTCCCTTCGACGAGCAGTATCACCATGGACACCAAGACGCCAGCCGCCGTCACCCATCCAGCGGCCGCCATCTTACCACCTCGACTCCTGTTGTGACGACACTTCCCTCAAAACAACCCCGTGACGCAATCGCCCCTCACCCCACCCTCTGCATCACCATTCATCCAAAATCTCGCAGAATCCACGAATTTCAGCAGAACCCTCCCGCTAAGTTCCTATCGGCCCCCGGTTGAATGGTTCGATCTCTCCAAAAATAACTTATCGGAACGGGAATTGTCTCCTCCCTGGGCGGAAGAAAGGGCTCGCACTTACAGAATAGGAAACCCGGGAATGGAGACTTCATTCATTGTCTGAGAATCTCTCCTCCCACGCAGAAATCGCGCTTCTTCTTCTTTTTGCCCCGCGCCTCTCCCACTCTTTCAGGATCCTCAGGCGCCTGCGCCTTGATGCTCGTCTATCCCGATCCATACGAGTTTGTTTTCCCTCTCTCTCTCTCTGCCGGCGCCATATCGATCTGCCCTGGCCTACAGGCGGTTGTTGCAGGTGAGAGGGCGAATCTGGAGGAGTGGGATACGGGCACGTTATTACATTTCGATGACGTCGATGGAAGACAAATCCCCGAGATCGGAAATCAGAAAGGATATCAGGAGGAATTGGAGTGGGATTTTCGGACTGGAATGGATTTGCGTCATGAATGCATAGGCTAATATGAGAGTTCCGAGAGCGGTGTCGCATGCGAACGGCTTTGCTGAGAGGGGAATTCTTTCCCATACGGGCAGAGGCGCCATCTGCCACCCGTTCGCGCGACTGTCGTGATTCATTAAGTTCTTTTTTTATTCGACGTCATTGGCGTAATATTACGGCACCTGATGTCGGAGAGAAGGGATGGAAGTAGGACGTTGATGTTTATGGCTCCATAAACCTTTAAACGAAAGTTCGATCCGTAATATATAGATTACGTTTTATGTGATTGGTACTCGCTTTTAAATTTATTATGGAAGTGATGTCTACAGTCTTTTCATTGTAGACCTAATCTCTGCTTGATTTCAGATGTTCTTACTTCAGATATGCATGGATGAAGTATGTTGGGATATGACAGTAAGTTGAAAATACTATTCTTTTTCCACGCACAATTCCAGCTGGTAGCGAATTTAGTCATGCGCGCGAGAATTAAGTAGTGGTTTCTCTCATTTATCTAAATACCTGTAACAAAATGTACTTTCCTCCATTTCAATACTACAAAATATGTTGAACAAACATTACTCCTTGCAACTTTTAATGAGGAAAATATTATTAGTCTCCATAATAAAACTCCGTCTTCAATAACCAACAAAACTGCCCGTGAATTGTATTTAACATGTAGCTTAAAATTCAATACAGAACATAATGCCTCCAGTAGCTATGATATATATTCGAGCTATCCGTTTCATGGCTTTTTAGTGTCGGGTAATTTAATAGATGACACGATGATCTATAAAATTCGCCCGTTTTTCATTTAAGAAAACTTTATTTAACTATTACCTTTCCGCTAGAGGTGAATGAAAGTCTATTCAAATGTATATACAATGAGGAATTTCTCTTCTTAAGATGAGATACATAAGTAACTTCCAAGTGATATGAGTCTCGTGTGCTATGCGATCAGATATAATCTTTGATTGAACCTATAAGGAGTCGGAGATGAATTTATTTTACTAGTATAGCGTATGAAAAGTGCAAAAAATACAGATATGTCGTACTTAGTGATTCCAGGTGTAAATATATTTTTACTTCACTCTGTAAGGATAAATGCAGTTCAAACGGACACTTTTGCAAATATTCCATAAAATCAACGAATGAACAACTGTGGTCATTTCATCAATTCAAATCAACTAAAAAGCCGTTCAAATTTGAATAATTCTATTATTTGCGAACTTTTCCGTTTCTGAAGAAAAGGAAGTGAATTGAAACACCAAAAGTTATATTCGAAAAACTGGAAATAAAGTTTTTTCATTAAAATTTTACACGTTTTATGCTTCACGGATAATTCATATTTGAGTAAAATCGAAGACATGGATGCATCAGAAAAGTTCGGACGGAATTAATAAACGAGGCATATCGTAACTAGTTTTAGAAAATGATTACTATGGCTAGTTATTTTTTAAATTTAAGAGATTTAATACTTCACATAGATATTGATAAAAAAATAACTGGGTAAAGGTTTTTGATGAAATGTTCATACATTCCAGTCTAATCTATTTATATGAAACGCAACTGATGAAGTTGTTTATTATCACTTCGTATCAAAAACATGAATGGGCGTTATGTATATTGCAGATTAATAAGAATGATTCATGAGCTGTAGAATACAGCTTGAGAAAAAATCACTGGAAACGAGGATACCCCTTAAAAATTGTCAGATGATTAGATCAGCATTTCTATACGTTCATGGTCTCGAGTCGCACTTTCCACCTACTCTAAAGAGCCCCATCCAATCAAGTAATGAAAAATCTGTCGTTCTAATTAACGTAATTTAAGGGTTACGAATTAAGTTTGTTGTTGATTGGAAGTGAAATTCTCGGAGGATTTGTTTTTACAATGACGCGAAATATTTGAAAATTAAATCGCTAAAATTGATAAAATAAAATCGACCTGCTTGTCTCCCACGTAATACGACCGAAAGTCATATTTATCGTCCGAGCCAGCAATTCGTGTGACAATCCAAACACCCAACTTTTACTTTTCACATTAACTTGACGCCAAAGGATCAAAAGTAACAGTACATTTCTAAAGGGTAAACTTCATTGAAAACTATTTATATGCCATATATAGCCCACGAGTCTAGTAAGTACCAGTGTAAAGTTTAAGGTGGCATATTACTGTAAAAATATATTATGTAAATGATATAAGAAAGTTTTTTTCAGGAAAGTTCACATTCCGTCTCTCCGGAATTCTGCGGCTTTACAGTTTATGAAGTTCGACCTCAGTTCATGGTATCACAATTAATACTTACCTTGATGTAAAAAAAGTTAAGTTACTTAATTCATGTTATGTTTGAAATTTGTACGTGGTACTACATACAAGACTAAGTCAGGCTTAATTTTAATTAATTGAACCTTACTTTTTCCCAGTGGATTTCCTGAGCAAGCGTAAATGTTATTCATTGTATTTCGAAATTTATTTTCATTTTGTTTCGATAAGCCTTCAAAAGGAAGGAAAAAAGGAGTCAAACTATGCTATATATGCAATTATTTGGAAGTCGTACCTTGAGTTTTTATGCGCTAACCCATTGCTTTAATTCAGATTGAAGGTAGCGCTTCTGCAATCATTTATTTCACTTTATGATATGCTAAGCTTTCAGTGAGACTGTTCTTTACTCTTTCCCCCAATTTTAAATTGCCAAATCGCCCGAAAACGTTAAAAATGTGCGACCACCATTACCTATGTGTCCGATATCACCTATGTTAAGATGTGTTTTAATTCGGTTTCATGCTGATGTATGGTTTCATCGTGAATCACGATTTGAATTAAGTATAACACTCACTGAGCGAAGGAATACCACAGCACCGTCTTCCATTCGGCGAGCGTTCCAAACCTCTAAGACAGAATGCAATTCGATAAAAATTAAATAAGAGACGGTGGGTGCAAACGACGATTTTATTGTGTACATAGATATGTTTAACTCTCGATAAAATGGGATTTGGTTTTAGGCAGTCGATCATACATTGTATATACATAGGCGTCTCGAAGGCATCAGCTTGCTTGGTGCAAGGGTATCTTGTGCGGGGAATGATTAGTGGAAGGATGGCAACGGCACTCCACCGCCGGGTCCACCACCAGTGCGTCCGCTGCGACTCCTGGTTCTTCCGGAAGATCCTCCATGGTGTGACAAGGCACCAACGTTCGGGGAGAAAGCCAGGGCCGCACCGCCTAGGTGGTGCTCTGGCTGGACCCACGTGTAACCAGTGGACGTGATGGAGCAGTAGGCATTGTAGTAGCGACCGGGGCTACGGCAGTATGACCACAAGGGGCAGCGACAACGGAACTGTGTTTGAAACTCTTCCTTGCACACTTCGTTCCACCAGCAGGTTCTCTAAAAGAATTTTGCACAAACATATCATTCAAAAAGTACTTCTTAACCCTTTTCAGCCGCTGGCTCTACTGAAATCCATCAATTGTATTATCGCACCCCTTGGAAAAAGTATCTTAATTTTGATCACCATTGAAGAATTTCGTAAATTATATAGTAATAAATTTTAATGTCGTTTTTAGCGTTCGTGACTAGGAATTGCTCTTTTATTGGGGATGAGCATTGAAATAATTATTTCGCAGTAGTGATGAAATGAAACTCTAAGGACCCAGGAAACTAATGATCGTTTACATAAGCATTTCACAAACTAAAAGTAAATAGGCGTTCTGCGAAAACCTCGAATTTTTTCATATAATTTAATGGGTACAAGAAATTTAAACATGTTTGCCGGATTAATGCCCTAAATTGTCTAAAAAATTAAGAAATCAGTGAATACCATGGGCGGATCCAGGGGGGGGGGGGGGGGCTGCTACACTGGCGATGCTCCTTTTGGTGACTTTATAGGAATAGAAATTTGACTATTTTGCATTAAAATGAGATTGCGAAGTTTTTCCATGATCAAAATACATTTACTATAATTATCACGAAAAAAATACAGTTAAAAGGTTCGTTGGAGATGAGTTCATGATGAAATTCTTAAATCTTACCCCCTTATGGATAACCACCACCCTCATAGATTCACCCTTAGTGAATACAATGATATTGTTTAACAATTGCATAAAAGTATTTATAATTATAAATCTTATATAATTATATTTATTACCCACCCACAATTATATATATATAATTATATTTATTACCCACCCTATTGTTTATTTCTAAAACTGATCCGTTAAAATATCAGGACTTACGAGATATTCCATCGGAAAAAGTTTAGCAAACCCCTGATTAAAATGTTGGTTCCACAGCTACGACAAGTGTTTTTCAACTTAAAGAGAGTCGGGAGCAAGATAAGGAATCTGCTACTTTATACTCTAGTGACATTTAGTGCAGCCATGTAAACACTTCTACAACTTATTACGAGTAAAACGATAATATACGCAATATTTTTCCCCTTTTAACAACTATAACCATTAATAATCATATATCGTGAATCATCTGGCTCACATTCTCCAAACACCAGTGCTCCACGGAATACCGATTGTAAATCATGAGTAGGTATAGATGAAACATTCTAATTGGAAAGGCAAGCAGCTCCCACAAACGCCTCCCGAACCCTTGAGCACTATACCCCTGATTTAGAACCCTGTGATCTATGAATTTAATAGCTTGATGTGTGCACTGCCTCTGGTTTATGAGACAAAATGGGATCGAAAGCTGATTTACAGTAATTTAATCTTCAAGCGAATGGAGATGTATTAGTTTTATTGGTCTAACCAAGAGGCCTTTAAAGGAGTGAGCACTACTCTGCCCTTACCAAGGAATGACGTCATTGCCGGGAACAAATCGAAGGAGGGGGGGCCGATCGTTCACCCCCTCCCATATAGTTCCCTTAGTGATAAGCTGTTATCATACCAGAAGTCCGCTTTAAAGTTCACACTGTTTGTGGAAGAAATTTCTCATATTTTTAGCCAAATCTTGGTTAACAAAGAGGAATGCTTAGGAATTTTTCGGCTTACGAAGATAATTTTTCTTTTAAGACTCGGCTAATGAACACAGATTCGGCGAAATAATGTGTTCGGGTATGCGCTCTTTTGTAAATGCACCGAAATAAATCTATGGCAAAAAATTCCCGTTTCTGTTGACTTGTAGACGAGTGAGGTATTTTTTCGGCCGTTTACGTGTGTTTGGGATTTGTGAGCATATTAGAAATCACGAATAGGAAACTAAAAGTAATTCAGAAATGAATAATTCCAGTCGTTCGAAATATCCCGATATTTCGTTTGGTGCTTTTACGTCTACTCGTATATAAAAGTCCCGGCGATTACTTCACGCCTAGTCAGACTAAAAGAAATTAAAAAATTCCACAACATCAGAGACATCAATGAGCAGATCACCATTCAAGCAAGAAGATTCAACACCAACCTAGGAAATACAAACAACAGACTACTGAAAAATATGTGGACATACAACACACTCAAATACTCGAAATTCCGAAAACTGAAAAAAATCAAATTACCAAAACAAATAACTTCGACATAAAAGAACTCACACACCAAAATAACTCTCCACACCTAGACAACAATAACATACAACATAAACAGTGAAGAACTCCGCACCACCAACATTCAAAAATAAATTATACACAAAAAATCGATCTTATAAAAACATCGCAAAATAGAAAACGACAACCTGAAATACACGCATTACACTAAAGGGTCAACTTACTGCGCACACAACAACTATTCTTCCCATCTCTCCGCTGCTTTTCCCATCAATACATTCATTATTACACACTTAATACAAACAAACAATAATCCGCATCAAAACATTTGGCCCCACAAAGGGCCGTTTTTTAGGCGACGATGAACTAACTCGTACACACAAAAAAATGATTGCACTAGCTGCGATAAAAGCATTAGTCACCTAAAAGGAAAAACAACAAACACCATAATACCTCCTCAGGAGGTGAAGTGGTAATCAGGAACGAAGAAGACAACACATAGCATGGCGATCTCTCGAGGATCACTGAGCAATTGTTGCAGGACTTATCATTGAGATACTTTTAAATCGTTGAATATAATTAATTACTTAACACTACATCCAATTTTTTCACATTTGCACTTTAAGTAATCAGGACACTGATAGAAATTACAAGAGAAAGACATTTGTCGTCAGAATCTGATCTAAATGGTACTCAATCCTGAGGCAGGTTTAAGCCTCGAGCCCCCAACCTACCGCAAGCTCTGAATGAGGGAATGAGGCTTTCTAAACGAGATGAAGATTAGCTGGTTTGCCTTCGCTCTCCTTGTTAAGCCATAAGGGTGTGATTAGGAAACGTCCATGTGGAGTAGAATAAAGCTATGAATGAAACTTTCCATATAATGCAATGAGAAGCGATTAAGATGAATGCCTTATTCGATATCATTCATGTTACAGTAGCTTTTGTGTTATCACAGCCACGAATAAGACTAAAGTAAATCGTCCTCTGTCGTGTAACAAAATACAAGTGTAAAAGATTCCATTCATGAAGATATGGTCTCATGAACTAGGATCTAACATCATTTAATAAATAAATATTTCCAAAGAATTCAATGGAAAATCCCTAATACTCCTCCAGTGATGAATTTAAGGAGTTAAAAATGTTATGCGTGTATATTTTTAAATATTTGCCGTACTTGGAAGAATGAATACGTAAGATATGCTGGCTTCGGTGGCGTAAGGGTTGGCGTTCTTCCTTAGTAATCATAGTTACCTGGCCGACCATGAAATTTCTTGCTTTCCTGATATTTATCCATTCTGTGTTTGAATAATGACGGTAGCGTATGAATCACTGACAAATAAATAACACAAAATTGCCCCTTATCTCCCTTTTTGTAAATTCTCTCCTTAAATCCTTTCCTCGTAGTTAATTATGATTTAAATTCTGATTTTATTTCGCAATCAAAATGAAGTTGCAAGGACTTTATCACTCGATGTTTTACCGATAAGAGCTTGGCGGCACTTATTGATTCACAAATTAGGGTTAAAAGTGTTAAAAATATTACTATTATTAGCACTCTTATTTACGTTAAACAATATTAAAGAGCTACACAGTTTTCTGAAAGGAATGAGAATTACAGAATTTCGTCCAAAAATAATTTGAAAGTCTGTGCGAGGACGGTCTCTTTTCATTCAGCGTTATAGCCAAAAGCACAATAACTACGAAACCTAAGAATAGAAAAGCCTAATCAAAATCTAAAGAATAGAAATAAAGGTGTTTTGTTTCAACCTTTGAGAAATGCTCAGAATTCATTAGCTTCTGCGTATCCGTTTTGGTTACACATTTTAAACATTCAACTACGTCTGCCACCCACGCGCTGATATAATTTTCGTATCAAATTTTCATGCAGAAAATCGCGAGCGCTCGCAATTCCTGCGCCTCAGATTGAAGACGGAAATTTAAGAGGTCGGAAATGGAAGGAATAGACTAATAGGCAGGGAGGGAGGGGCGTTGGGTTGGCGGGAGGAAGACACATCGCCTCCTTATTAAGGGAAACGCTACCTCACCCGAGCCTTCAACTCGGAATCCCCGGGTCTTTCCTTCTTCCGAGGGTTTCTTAGTCATTTTCTGACTTAAAGCTGAGACAGAAATGGAATTGAAAATACTGAACGCCTTGATACTTCTATTTTGGCCTCCTCTTAGCTGCTACATCTTTTAACCAATATAAACCTTTGGCCTTCTCGATAAAAATCGTCGATTGACAGCGTCATTTCGAAAGGTCAGCCCTTCCAACCTAGTCGATAAAAGGAAAACAATTCTTGGAAGTTTGGATTAAGATACCAAATGTTTTGCTTTCTTCGCCAGGATTATCCAATCCATATTCTATTGTTATTAATGCAACTATATCTTATATCAACTATATGAACGGAATATTTTTCGTGTGTCTTTTAATACGGGACATCGGGATATGTATCCTTCACATTCTTACGTTTCTGTCTTGTTTATGTCTCTCATGTCTGTGAGATATGACAGCTATCGAGTGGTACTAAGTTTCGGAATTCACCCTTATTAAATACATTGACAAGTAAAGTTAATTTGTCCTAGCGTGACTTCGTGGAACTCGACACACACATTGAAAAAATAATACTTAGCAATTTCCACAGCAGATTTTTATCCGACTAGTTTCCTCAACGAGTTGACACCTTCAGGACCTGACGAAAGTAGTCGAATAAAATTTTTTTGTGGAAATTACTTATCATTCTTTCTTTCAAATAGCGATAAGTGTTAATCATAGAGTCATTGTGTTGTACGTACGTTGTACGTGGAATTTTTCCTCTTATATAATTCTGGATCTCTGGGGAAAGCAATGGCAAAGTTCCTCACTCCTCATTTTGCCTAGTAAGACTCATTCAAGCTAATCGTGGAGAGAATAAGGATCCTTAAAAATGTCAGAAATATAATTAGGCGCAATAGGCGCTAGCAAAGAACCTCAATAAGAGTGTGCTAATAGACTCTCAATGACAAATTGTTCTTTTTCGCTTCAAGAAAGATTTTTATATTTGTTGGGTTGCTAAAAATAACATGTATATAGAATATATTGATTCCTTATGCCACTATATAATGTAAAAAGTCTATTATGTAATGTCTATTTTAGTTTATAGAGATTCCACGTATAGTAATTAAAAAATCGTTTAATTATTTTCGCCGTGGTGAAGCGACTGAGATTTCTATGTATATTAGTGTATTTTATGAAAAAATCGAATATTCATTCAACATTTTCTAATAGGGGCCTCAATTTGATCATTGCGCCTAGGGCCTCTGACAGCTTCATCCGCCCCGGATTAATACCCATGATTATGGAAATTAAATTATCATTATGGAATTCCCGGCGGAGTATTAGCAAGAGAGAATATAAGAATAATAACATCCCCTTTATCGATGGGCGAGATTGAGACTTCCTAATCCCTTCTTACATCTAACCCTAAATATGGCGGAGTATGAAGTGGGTGCGGTGCGACGGAGCGCCTTTTGCCGAATGTGCTTGTCCATGCTTATCTACATAAATACCCTGCAAGCCGCCTTACGGCGTGTGGCAAGAGGTGAAAACACCGGGCGTTCGGACTATTTTTTTAGCCTATTATTATCATGTATAGTTCGCGGAAAGAATAAATTCTTAAAACGACTCGTCCTAGCATCTATTTCTCTTATTTTGCGCTCATTGTCGGATCGTCCAAGGTAGCAGGGGGGTCTCATAATATCCACTATATCTTCCGCAAATGTACTTTTCCTAAATTTATCGAGCAATCGCAATCTAGCGTCTAGTCTCCTATCTTTTAAGGAGTCCCAACCTGCATCTGACAGCATTTTGGTAACGCTTGCTTTTTTATCGTAGCACTTCTTAACATCGCTTTCCGTTGTACTTTCTCGAGTTCACGGATGCATGTTTCGTCTGCCGGATCCCATATAAATGATGCATATTCAAGGTGAGGCCTAACCAACGCAAAATAACATCGTTCGCTAACTTTTTCGTCACATTTACCGACAATACGCCTAATGAAACCGAGTTTTCTAGTTGCTTTAGCACAAATGTTACGGATATGCGTGCTCCAGTTCATGTTATTCGTAAGAGTGATTTAGGAATGAAAGGGCTTAGCAATTTGCTTATATGGCTCAGCCTGAGTGTTCCCATTAAATATATACTCCGAAAGTTAAGTTGTATTATTCTTTTACAGAACTGATAGTTAAATGGAAACTAGCGCGACGTGGCTACTTTGTATCGTAGATGTACCATTAATCGGAAGATTCATAAACCTGTCGTCGTGTAAATTTAAGGTACAGAAAATGTGATGCCATTATTTTCCCGACCACTCCAAAGACTCGAGCCAGCACATATTTTTAATTAACTGAAAATTGGCTCTGAAATTGGAAGAATCTTCCCCGGCTTTAATAGAATTTACTTCCCATCTTTTCACACCGGAGAATTTTTCATCGCGAAAATAAAACTGATAACCCCTCGAGATAATTTTCCGGACGGGCCTTCAAACCAAATCCTCTGCGACCGTTCGAGCAAAAATTAGTTGAGAAAGATGTCACCGCCCATCCCATTTCCTTCCCCCTCGCGTCCCCTCCGTGAATTGCGGCGAAATTTATTTAGAAACGTCGACTCGGGAATTAATGGTGTCAGAGGCCCTTACGCGCGAAAATGGTGGTCTGATTGTAAACCGAGACGAAATCCCTCTCTGGTCGGGTTCGTATCCGCCGGTCCCTGCTCCAGCATCTCGACTTGATATGACGTCAAACCGCCGCCTCGCTCTCATTGGTCTGGAGAAAGAGGCAAATGATTACGCTTTCCCACTCGTGTGTTTCTCAGTGGACATCAATTTTTTACGGAAAGAATCTGGAAAAGGCACGGAGCTAATGCACTGCGGACGAGGTTCAACTTGGCCATTAGAACGAAGGAGTTTGTACACCTCCGAGAGGTCGTCCGCATTAATAATGGATGAACGTTCCCATTTTTCCCCGAGAGAAACCCTCTTCGCTCAAAGTCGCATTCAGCGTAGCAAACCTTTCCTCGCGTTTGTAGTACAGCGTTGGAATGTCTTTCATACTCATTCATACGTCCGAGCGAGCAATGCGGTATGGCGTGGCTCGATGCTTAAAAATACTCCTCATAAACACGGAAAACGAGGCATCTGGTCTAAAAATAACCCGCCGAGTCTCCGTGCGGCATTGCGCCCTTTATCGATTTCGTTTGCTCTACCACAGCATAATACGCACGTGTGAGAAGCTGTGAGGATGTTGTGTGTGCTAAGGAGGAGAAAAAATGTTTCTGTAGTTCAGAGACGAGGTTCCTCGCGAAATAATCGGTGTATTCCGTGCCAGCCCTATGCATAATTTACCCCGGCCGTCTGGGACAGGGAATGAAAATCCTTGACTCTTGACGACCTCGCCTGTCATTTATGAACATTGCGGTGTTTCCGAGGCTCTATTCCCCTCAATTTGTAAGTTTCTGAAGAAATGTAGCTCTATTTTAGGATAGCGACTGCAGATTAAAGAGGGCAATTTACGCATGCAAATATGGTGAAGGGAAGGCGAAATTTCGTCACTTCTGTCGAGTGTACCCCTTTTTAATTGCGGTTGGCAATTACTACATTTGCATCAATAACGATTTTTGCATGTCATAAGGGGAAACGTGCGTAACTTATCGCGAACAAAATATGAAAACAGGTCTGCTTGAGGTCGCGTGTCATTTAAATTTAAATATAGATTTTTTCAGCCTTGAGGTCATTATTGTAGTTCCCTTATGTCGTACTCGATACGCGATTTGCGTGAATACTTTCAGAAAATGGTAAAACGTGAGTACATCACTAAACCAAATTATCTATGAGACAATCTGATAAAATCATTCACAACTACATCGCGCCATAGTTTTCTTTTTCTAGAGACACGAGATAAAATTTCAGCGAAAATTTCATGGTAAGATTTTTTTAATCATTCCAACCAACTACTCATGGCTCTAGGAGATCCTTGAAGTTTAATGCATTATCGAAAACGTATCCAAATTTTCAAAATAACCAAAATTGCGTCACAAATTGATCTATAACGCTGCCTATTTTAGTTTCATTACTAATGTCATCGTATATTTATTACTATCCTAGAATGTAACATACATTATTGGACAAATTTTCCTTTCTCTAAGCAATAAAGCAAATTTCTGGATAAATAATTTGGGGAAAATATTTTTCATGATAATAATGCAGTTTTTTTTCAGTTCTCAGTTCAAAAAACAAACTTTTGAAATAATTACTTCTGAAGAAAAAATCACAGTACAAGTTTAATGAACCTATATCTTAAACCGCTATTCTTAAGAAATTACATTCTCTGAATTTTTTTCTGTTAAAAAAATTACAAATTCCTCATAAATCCACTGGAATCCATACTAAATGGTATTTAACGTGGTGTATTTTCGATTCCTCCTAGTGAACGCCAAGGAAATTCATTTTATCATCTGTAATCCCTTCTTGTGAAAAACTTCCACAGCCTGGTTAAGTTGAGTAAGAGAAGAAAATAAGCTACAGTTAGTAGATGCCCTCAGTGGTAACTTTTGGCATACGAATGAAATACAGACTTGTGTATGTGAATAAAACCTCAGAAAAATAAACACGACAGAGGTCTTAAATATCATTTCCGTTTATTTCATTGTTTTCTAATAATAAAAGAGCATTGAAGTCTAAGATCCTTAAATATTTTTTGCTGCTATCGAGGAGAGAATTCTGGACCGCTTACTCCACTCGCACAGATTCGAATATCCGGGATGTTAGAAACGTTTCGAAGTTTCCACGGAAATCAAGACTCTGCATATGTATTGCCTTACGATTTCTTAATATATACATCTCTATAAATATATTTACAAGCTCTGAATGCAAAAATAATTCTCTCTATAGAGATTACACTTGTAATTCCTTTTTCATATTTCTTTCCTATCAATGACTCAAGAGCAAAAATAACACTATACCTATTTGATTGATTAATTATTCTGCTTTAGTAAACAAAATAAAAGCGAATAAGCCATATTAAAATTAATGAAAAATTTCTTTGGTAAAATGTATCTAAGGATGGTTTAAAAGAAACGATCGGTGCTGTTTCAGTCTTATTTCTTTCATTGAATCTTCTGACGTTATTTTTTTTTAATTTGGTGCGCCTTAATAGTAGCTTTCGTTCTTAGCTTTTATTACACAGTAACTTAAGTGTCAACATACCTCCGTCAGGTACCCTCTCACCGTCTGGTCAGATATAGCTCTCTTCTGAGGATAAGCCGAAGTGACCGATGGGAAGTCGAAAATTACTCCAGATATCGGCAGCAGAAGCCCCATCCACGCCACGCTGAGCTGCAAATATCCAAAAGAAATTCCATTATTTCCTCAACTTGAAGAGGCGAGCTTGGAGAGACATCAAACATTTTCTACGTCAGGATTTATGTCCCTTTGAATGCTCATTGGGACTGGCGATTTAGGAAATTCTAATCATCGCCCACACACGCGTAATCTCGCTCGTTTTGATAGTTCTTTCGCGGCCAAAACCATAAAAAATCATAGCGATAAATATTACGCGGGGAAATATCTTGTTTCAACTTTTAAACACCGAAGTCACCCAAGATTTTTCGGAATAGATATCGTGACTGGGTCGCGTTACTTCCAATCAGTCGATTTTTATCACACAACATTAAGCTCGTAATTTGAGGAAATCAGTCGTTTCATCTCTTTTTGATACGTCACCGATTAATTCCTCTACCTCGGAGTGGTTGCAAAAAGGCACGATAATGAGATGCGATCGAACATCTTCCCGACCGTTCAAAAGATTTCCCGCCCAAAATTTCCTTACCTGATACCTCATTCTTGTATAGATGCCAGGCTTCTGCTCCGATGAAGACTCCTTCGCCCACTGGCGTACGAGTTCGCACCGACGCTCCGCCTCCCTCTCCCTCTCACTCGCAAATGAAACGCCCCCTAACCCCATCTGCCGGCGCCAAGCTGTCTCTATCCTTTCGCCGCCTCTTTCCACTGATGCTAACGAAGTTACATTGTGACACACTCCATCTGAAACCGTCATCTTTTCGCAGAAAAATCCGACACTGGAAAAGATAACAAGAGAATATCTGCGGAACACTTATATCATGTTAGTAACCAAACCTTGGAAAAATTCAAGTTCTTATGGCGTGTCCGAATTTTGTGTACTAGATCAGAAGAAGATAAACTTCTGATAACATTCAAAATATAGGGATACATGGTATGGTCGCGGTGATGACCTCAATAACCAGCCCCTTTTGCGAGGTCAGCCCGTGCGAATCGTCACTCTTTTCCCTAAATATAAATTTTAGGTGCAATACAAACAATGAGGGTTTATATGACTTTAGGTTTAGATTTAGATTTTTACCCTGCAAGCCGCCAGTGGCGTATGGCAGGGGGTGTATTAACACCTTACCTAATCTACCCTATTATATTCTCTAATGCTATTCGGGAAGAACGACCAAAAGTAACTATCTGTTTTAGCGATTAATTCCTTGTAACGCTTGGTCGTCGCATCTCATAGATCGCGCTCGCTGTTTACCGGAATGACAATACCCTTTACTTCACCTAAAAATTCTGCAACGATGAATTTTTCGAAAAGCTTTCGTCGGTAAACAGATCTTCTCTCCTACAAATAGTTCCACCCGAGTGATTTTATCATGGTCGTAATGCTACTGTCGAACCTGAAATCTCCACTGACAAAACGGGCTGCTCTACGTTGAACCATCTCTAAATCTGAGACTAACCCTACTTCATGTGGATTCCAGACCGCGCAGCAGTACTCAAGACTTGGTCGAATGAGGGAAAAGTCACGCGTTCCACCAACGTTATTAGCGAACAATACCAAATTTCAGGATATCCATGTAATGACCATGCGTTACAAGGAAATAATCGCTAAAACAGATATTTACTTCTGATCGTTCTTTCCGAATAGCATCAAAGAATCTAATAGGGTAGATTAGGTAAGGTGCTGGTAAACCCCCGGCCACACGCCACTGGTAGCTTGCAGGGTAAAAATCTAAATCTATATCCGACACACATGGGCATACAAATTAACGGGTTTTAATTTAATCGAAGATTAAAGCATCCAAGTGTCCAGGATCTGGATGGTATGTCCATGATGGTGATGAACCCCGGAAAATGTCCCACATTAGAAAAAACTTTTCAATTAATTAATTTAATCGCTGAAACAAATAATTACTTTTGGTCATTCTTCTCGCTGAGTGTCAGAGAAGCTAATAGGATGGAGTCGGTAAGGTGTCAATGCACCCTTACCATAAGCCACTGTTGGCTCGAGGTGTAAGTAAAGTCCTAGCGCAACATCCCTGTGACGGGTGAGACCTAGTCTGGTGGCATTTACAGTGGGTGACAATTGCTTAGCACATTGATTCACCCTGTTATTCGGCTTTCCAGGAGCGGACACTTCTTCTTCCTCTGGCGCTGTAGTCCTCCGTGGACCTTGGCCTCCTTCACGACTCTTCTCCAGGCGTTTCTATCAGTAGCAACGGTCCTCCAGTTCCTGACTCTCATTTTCCTCAGATATTCTACCACTCCATCTTTCCATCTTTTACGAGGCCTGCCTCTTGGTCTTCCCTCTGTGGTTCTCCAGTCATCGATTTTCTTAACGGATCTTGAGGGTTCCATGCGGTGTAGATGTCCAAGCCACCTGATCCTCTGGGCTTTAATGAATCGAACAATGTTCTCTCCTTGAATAAGATTATTTATTTCTTCATTTGTCCGAATCCTCCACAGTCCGTTTTCATTTTGTACTGGGCCATAGATTTTTGTCATCACTTTCCTTTCAAACACATTGAGCATATCTTCCTGTTTCTTCGTAATGGACCATGCTTCAGGAGCGGACACGGTACCTCATAATTAAGATATCATAGCCATGATCATCATGATCCTGGGTGATAACCGGTAAATGTTGGGCTCATCCGAGAGTCTAACCTAACTTTCATGGAAGGCAAATGAAGGGCTACCAACATGCCTATCCGTGGGTTCGCCGAGTATAAATCTAAAAATCTAAAATTATTAGATTATTTATCCTACGTATGGCAGGGGATTCTTGAACTCAAACATTTCTATCTATTTTTACAGTTATAATCTGGTAGTTCACATTAATGATCTGCAGGCAAACGAAAAGAGGTAACTCTTTTCTCGGAAAGTGGGAGACATGGTTTCGAGTCCAAGTCATGTCGCTATTTTTTCACGCCTGTTGTTCCTTGAATTCATTTCCTTCTCAGACTGGGTACGCCCCTTTTCTTCGGGATATCGTCGATATCATTCAACCCGAATTTTCTGAGTTCTCATCTCCCTTTCACACTATACAATTTTTTTCACGAATGATCTTTTTTGGAGCTCTCATGAGGTATTTTATAAGTGCAGACCACTGTAACTAATCTAAGAAATTATCATAATAATCACGGATGCTTATTTTCTGTCTATGAATTCTCTTTCCCACTTTTCCTTGTTACACCTTCTTGGTCTCTTTATATGCAGCGATTACTTCGCCTTTAATAATTGCTGATCACCACGACACATCACCTCAGAAAAGTAAAAAAAATACATATTTGCTTATGGAATTGGCGAACTAGACGGACTATATTGAATTTATTGGTAATTTGCTGTGTACATTTAAGTAACTTTTATTAATAGGTTTTCAATTAACGGCTGGAATTTTTCCTTTTATTAAAATAATAATACACACGCTCAAGGAAAATTGAATTGCTTTTTGTACATATTGCAAAAATGGTAAATTAATAATTGAAATTAAATAAATTGAATGAATTAAATTGAATTAATTATTATTAAATTTTGAAATTCTGCACTTTAGCTTAACAGTTCTTGCATCCTCGGTCTGGAGAACTTGAAATTGAAACAGTCTTGAGAGAGACTGAGGTAATTATGCAGACTTGAAAGAAAGAAATTCTGAGGATGAAGACTTTAGAAGACGGGTGGCGAATCTTTGAGACGCGTGCCCTAAGTGGCACAAGAGAGAGTTTTTTGGAACGCGGAACTCAGACTGCACTACTCTTGCTATAAATTCCTCAATTAAAAAATTAAGTTCCAGAGTAATGAATGTGGATTCTGTTCATCAGTAAAGATAATATAAACCAATTAAAACATCTAGATACCCATCGTAGACGTGATAAAATAGGCGATCACCTATAGGTAATAGATAAATCACCTTCTCGCATTATGGTTTGGCAACTAGTTGGAACGCAAGTCCTTTACATTTATCAGATATGGCACTCTTGCTTCCAAAAATTCGCCATCTTTGCTCTAGGGGAAAGGTGGATCAACATCCGTAACAACACTGACGTCCGGTGACACCGATGTGCTATCATCCACTTACGGTCTTTATATTTAAGCTGACTCAAGTATTGGAGTTCCAGTGGAAGAATTTCGTGTTACAGTAGGTGCAATGAGGAGGACATGAACGAAACTGAGAACTGAACGGATATTACATCATATTCTAATATTTTAAGTTATTTACTTGTTCGTGTATTTAATTTGAAAACGCATTCAATGCAATTTAATTCAATTTACATAAAAAATATCAAAATGGCAGAAGGATATCTAAAAGAGATAAGTAGCTTAGAAAACCTTTGCATAGGATTAAATGATTTATGGCTGTGAACTTTGACTTCCAGGTAGGGGGACATTAAAAGATTCGAAGTATGGGTAGTGTGAACTACAAAAATAAATAGATGATGATAAAAAGGATGGATATTAAGAAGTGAAAGAAAATGGATCGATTTAAAAATCGTTATGCACATTAACCCACCGAAAGGAAGAAGACATGACGATAAGCCCGACGTGCAACCTGAAATTTCAGTTTAAACTATTCTTCACCATCACATGCATTGAAGATATTTATAATTTCATTTTCGACTCTTGTTTATGGTATTTTCTTGGGTTGAATGACAAAAATTCAGTAACAAGAATAGCAAATTTATTTGGAGCCGTTTATTTAGGTCAGCGGCCCCAACTGGTGTTCCACGGACCTATGATGATCCACGAGAATCTTATGGTGATTTGTGAAAATAATTCGATATTATTTGTTATAATGTATCATTTCATTGCATTGTGAATCCTCTTCGTATAACCAGCATTAGGTGGATGAGTGACAACATGATTTTACATATTAAAGAATTTAAGACGCATTATGATTATTTTACATATTTTTGTACCTTTATTACCTTTCCAAAATAACTTCATATTAGTGGTCCGCCGAATTCTAAATTTTTGAGTTTACTTGTCCGTGAGGTCCGAAAAGTTAGCGACGGCTGATTTAAGGGAGGGGCTCTATGTTCAACAATCTTTCGCGCTGATGACTTACAAGCAAGCAGAAGGCGAGGAATTAGGCCGTCAGCCAGGTCAGTCAGGTGCGAGCCGGAATTTTGTCAGTAGCTTTTATTGAGTGAATGTCGGAATGATTAGAAGTTAACGATAATTGCTCGATGATATTGTTTTCCGTAAATTTATTTTTAATTATATCCTTATTTTCTGTCCTTTCTCGATCATTTCACTACCAATATTTTCCGCTGGCTGTCAAACATTCTTAGAGCTTCTAAGCCCCTGTAGAGATGCTTAGATAATCATAAAGTCAAAATAATCATAACTTTTAGTTTTGCCTACGACGGAATTCCAACTGCTAGGTTTGACCGTAGAGTATGTGAGGAATTGCGGAGGTATAGGGGTAATATATACATCATTCCTCCTTGCCAAAACGTGGATAGATTAAGGTGATCTTGATGTATTTGTACACGAATTGCAAAATTGATATAGTGAGGAATAGGTAAATTTGGTTATAAGTTTTTAAAAAATAACAAAGTCACAATATTAACTTTTTATTAATTTTGCAATAACTACATATCTATAGGCATATTCTATACAGGAGAGTAATTGATAGAATTTTGATAGGTTTACCTGAAGGAAAAAAAATAAAAGTTGCGTTATATAACCTATCAGGCCTAATAATTAAGATATTTATTATTTCCCTTAACTGAATTATTTATAACAGTGAATTCAGTTGACTAAAAGAGTTCACAACATCAACTACGATGCTGAGATTCACATGTGAATAAACCTTATTACTTTAAATTTACTGAAAACTTATTTTTTCCAGGCTTTTCGTGAATCAGGTCTTAATTCTCCGTAACCATCCAAACTCTCGGTATCTAATGCGATAGCTGAATCGAAGCCCGGGTTTACGTAGCCCCTATGATAGGGATGATTTAATTCTGCATAATCATTGCTGTCTTCTGAAATACCGCCCTCCAGTCCCAAATCCGGATCACTCACTCTTTCAAATCGTTTTCTAGCGGAATGAGCGTCCCTATATACCCTGTCTCCGTTTTGAGTAGCTGCTCCATTAGCATTGTATTCTTTTCCTTTGGAAATAGCCTTCAGATTATAAAAGGAATCGTCATCATCTGAGAATCCCGTATCGACGAACTTTAGATCAGCTGAGTCTCTTACGGCTGTCTCATCTGCGTCATTGTCTACCTGCGATAATTCGAAGACGTCATTCAAAGCTTCCCTTTTTCCAGATGTTAACTTTTTCTTACTTCTTTCGCTTCGTAAGTCTTGAACTAATTCGTCATCTTGCATGCCACTGTTTCTGCTGTTCGCCACATTTAGATGCTGAGAATATTCTTCATCCATTTTGTTTTCATATTTTTCTTTATGATGTGGGTTTTTGTAGTTAGAATGATGGGCATTTCTCCGTGACAGTTTTTTTTCCGCAACCACGGAAGCGGCAGTTGGGGCTGCTGCGGCCGAGGGAATCAGCTGGGGTTGAACATTGTGATCTTTTGCCTGCCTCACCCATTTGCTAAATGTTTTGGTAATATGTTTAAAGCAAACATAAGTTAGTATTAATTCAGTGAGCCGAAGCGTTTCTGATTCTAAATTTTGAAGATTTTATTCAATTTAAAAACTCTTAAAAACATTCTAGGGTCAAAAAGCAGGTGATATATTTTACGTTATTTCGTCACTTTTTTCGAAATTGAGGAAAAAGTCTGAGAAATTTAAATTATGCACTGAAATGATAGAGTATATAATTTTACCAACGGCAGTTTTTTCTTCGAGATTTTGTGCTTATATTATAACTCTTCTGTTGAATGGAGTATTTATTAAATGTTTAATCAGAGATTTCTTTAAAAGTAAAATTTTTACATACAAGAAGATTCCATTGTTTAAAACCTTACTGAGTACAAATTCAGTTTATCACGAAAATGGAGATCAGTATGAATTTCATGCATATTTAGTAAAAATACGTTCATGGTTATACATACCTATTTAATTTTTTTTCACTCTTGTAATGTTTCAGAGGTCTGGCATTAGAGGCGGAAATTAAAACTGTAAAAACAACTAAAAACCAAAAGAAAGTAGGATTCATTTTCTTAACGAATTAATGTAACCATGAGTGTAACTATCAACATTTATAAACAGCAGAAACCAATTGTCAGCAATGACGTTAATTGTTTACTTAGTTAAGACGATAAACATGGCAGTATCTTTCATGAAATGTTAAGCATAAGAAAACATCCAAAAACCATCAAAAATTAGTTTTTTACCTCTGATGGTTTGTGGATGATATCTTATTTATATGATATCTTATACTTTAACAATCAGCGGCCAAATTACTCGTTATGAAATTTTAAATCATACGCATATAATTCTTCATAGTTTTATGAAATTTTTCAAATATGAACACGAAAAAACACGAGTTTTTGGCACGAATCGATGATAATTTGTTGTATTCAACGTCCGGGTGAAAATGAAAGCCGATGTTCTTACTTATATCTTGTCGTGGATGGTATTCTTTGAAAAGATTTTAATTCCTGAAATCTAAGGATTGTATTATTAGAATTATTTTGGACAAATATTTTTTTCTTGTTGCCTTTAGCGAAATTTATATTGTGAAATTAAATAATGATAGCAATGATGCACGCTGAATAACACTGTAATGTAAACTTCGAAACAGTTTCACATAAACATTGTGAAATATCTACTGACTTTCAGAAATAAGTATTATGATGAGGAATTTTAGTTGAGTAACAGCTATAACATACGTTCGAATAAACTCAGCCAACCAAACATAGCCTGCTTCTATTCACCTAAATGAAAGTTTTTAGTTTAAAAACTATTATTGGTGTACTATATTTGGAGCTATGAATTTTAGAGAATTGGTTATGGAACCTAAGTATTTTGGAAGTTTGTGAAAGGCTATACTACTAGAGTATAGAGCTACTATATAGTATAGAACTGCTCTTCTAAACTAATGTAACACGTATAATAAGTAATAGGCACCTGGATAACGAGTTCACATTTGATGAAAGCCGTTCCCTATTTAATTCTCAGCGAGGGTCCGCAAAGGTGCAAAATGACCTCGGCTGTCAAAGCACATCCATGAAACTAACTAATCAATGAATAGTATGTACCTACTGTGAGACAAACTTCAGAAATTTTATCTTCTAAAGCAACACTTTCAAGGTACGAAAAAATACCCAAGGTTTTCTCTTTTCTATTGTATTTAACATATCCGATTATCATAAAAAATATTTCATTTCACTTCACTTAAATTGTACGTAATAATTGTTGTCTTTACTTTTAAACAGGAAATAGAATAACTAAGAGCTACTGTGAAGTATTTTCGTGACCTCTTATCACCATCGAGGACTTCATGAGTGTCCAATGCAACTAAAATTTTGTTGTCAAGAGGACCTGCCAAATCAGGCAATGAAAGGTATCCCAAAATGTGCTGGAGAATATTGATGATAGTCACATTTATGTAGCTTTTTATAATTCTTGATATTTATAGTATGTTAACCATTTTTCGTAGCAATGAAGAGTTTATCATTATCAATAAATATGAATAAAACAGAGTTGCGCTCTGTCAAGGCTTTTCGACTAGTGTAATGCAAAAAAATGATGGCAATTTAAAAATGATTTAGTGGAAAATAACAGAAAAAGACCATTTTTATAAATAATATTATGTGCATTACAAATACGACTTGTAAGGCCAATAGAGAAAATGATTGTTTTTCTTTCTTCATGGCTTCATATTATTGGCAAACCTCCATAAACTTCATCTACCTCTACAACATTTCTGAGGGAGTTCACAAAATCCTAAGAAATGGTTTACTATTTTGTTTGGGGTATTGGTAGTACTTGCCTAGCTAAATGTTTCATACTGGGCCACAGAAGAAACTAATTCCATCCAGTCCTTATAAATTCTAAGCATGGATTTCTTTTGGGCGCAAAATCAAAACCTATACTTAAATTGTGATGAACTAGCTGCATTCTCTTAGGGCAGTATTTGATGTTGCAATCATACATATTTGAACTATTTGACAATAGGAAATACATGGGAAGTAGTTGCAGATATGCCTCTTCATATTCCATCCTGCTTCTCATAAAAAAGGTAGAAAAGTATTTTTATTCTTTGAATCTCCTACTTGCTCTGAATGTTAAGATATTGGAATAATTTTGTAAGTAAAAAGAATTGTAAGAATTGCCCACATAAATTCTGACTTTGTTGAACCATTTGCAATAATTTCAAATCACACAGGATTTTGCCTACTCACTTTTGTCTTGTATCAAAGAGGTAAAAAGGATTTTATGGTTTTTTTACTAAGAATTTAAGAAGAAGTAAGTTATATATGNAGAATAAATTTCTAATATAGATATGATGGATTTTACACAGTAAAAATTAAGCATATGACAATTAATTGCCAAAAAAATAAAAAGCAATGGTCTACTTTATCACAAATTTTCGCATAGGATAAGACACAAGGAAAACTAACAAAAAAATCTAACTTTGATAACTATTTAACAAAAAAGTAACCATGGAAAAAGGTTTTCATAGTTGATTCTCTAGAAGCATCTCATTAGATGTAACAATGCAGTATTTGAAATTGATTAATTTACAAGATAAATGGTTTATAAGTTATATTATAATTTAAGAAGTAAGTTATATATGTGTCTAATTAAAAAGCAATCTCACAGTTGTGGAGTCAGAAGTACCAACAACAGGTATCAATAAAATATTAAATTATGATTACTGGAATAAAGCTCACCTAACCACTAATAAATACAGAGATATTTAGGACAAAAGTTAGGTATGTGAAAAGCAAATTCATCTAAAGTAAAGATGTCTTTGAATAACCTTATTAAATTAAACATTTCAGTGAAAGTGAAGTATACTGATAAAGACAAAATCTACATATGTTGGGATAACAGCTGTGAAAAAAACCTTTTTTCCAAATTGTTATTCATTGGAATTCAGTTGCATGACTCTTCCATGCTTAGTAATGTACCTTTCCTTAACACTCTAACTATGTTATTACCATATCAATCTCACATTGAATCCATAGATATAATGCGGCCTTCTAAATTCTCAATTTAACTATGAGGAAGATGAATTTCATGGATAGCATAAAGAACAGAAATCCACCATGATTTACTTTTGTGATAATAGATGTTGTGATAAGGAAATTATAAGATGAGGCAATTTATTCTGAAAGTAAATGATACAGAGAACCAAAATAGCTAGAAAAATGGAGGAATTGAGAATATGATTCACAAAATTTTAAAGAAAGGAGGTGGAGTATAGGAAGAGAATAATCAAAATACTATTAAAGAGCCTAGTTTACAAAGAATTTGAGTTAATGAAGCTGTTTCTCAATTAAATTGTTGCAGATAAGAGGAAAGAGTATTTTTCAAGTTATAGTTAAATTTAAATTGCTATGAGAATTAAAAATTAGGGATAAAATAAGACAAGTAATGGAAGTGAAAATGATGGTCTGTTTTAAGAAACACAATTACTTGGATTTGGTTAGTTTGGAATTAGTTAAGAATTTTAATTATCCTATACCACAAGAGAATGCATGAAATCACTATCAGAGTTCGATGTACAGCATCATCATCAGGTGAGATGATGGTATGCATCGAAACCTGGGTCACGTGTTTGTTTATTCTCCTATGGTATAATATAGTTAAAATTCTTAGTCCAACTAATTGTGTTTCTTCAGTTATGACATACCATCATAAAGGCTGAAACCAATGAAATTATATAGATGGTCTCTTTTTTTGGGCTGATATACTTGTGAGCTGATGATATCATGCTGTGGGACAATAGAGTTGTATGCAGTTTCACTCAATTAAGCATAAATTAGATACATAAACACTCTTTGCCACAAGAAGCTAATAGAAACCTTAATTATCATCTTTTTTATTCAGCACATTCAAAATTTAGATTAAGAGAAAGAGGGATCAATTCTATTAATTGAATTTTGCTATTTATCCAATTGGAGAAATATCAGTGATTGAGTACATTCTTTAAGCAAGATTGTCTTTTCATACTTTTTACAAATTAATAAGTCAAAAGATATGCATACATATTAAATCAAATTCACTTGTATTCTTCTTCCTCTCCACCTATTGGACAAAACAACTTTTTCTAACAACATGACTTACTACAGGAAAATTAGAATAATAAAACATGTATCACCAGCCCAGGATAATGTAGGAAATTATCTCAGTATGTCACCAAGGAAAACTTTATAGGAAACTGAGGTTTTGGCTGGTGACTCGGTGGCCATTTTTAGGGATGAGTGTTGTAAAACCAAATATTACTTGCTGGGCAAGAGTTAGATATTTCTATTACAAACAAAGTTTTCATACTCATAACACCTAAGTAATGAACTTGCTTTCAAAAATTTATTGATACATTCTCTTATGCATAATATTCACTAGCCTCAATGAAATCATGATTAGAGATTACTAGAAAAAGAGATGAATTTATTTGGTTATCGCATCCTGAATGAAATATCCTTGTGGTGTGTATTTAACTTTGAAAGTCATTCATTTATAGTAAAGTAACTTAAAATACTCTTGAAGTAACTCATCTATAGTAAAGTAACTAAAATATACTCACTACTATGTTTAATATTCAATACTTTTTCTTAAAACATTGAGGTTTTCTCAAAATCTAATCAATTTTTTTCAATCTAATGAGCTATTTTGTGGGTCTTACTCATTCAGGGTACAATAATTCATCTAGCTTGTTAACACTTCCTTCTGCATTTCATGGATCTAAAGTTTTTGCACATTTTAAGCTAGGGGCAAAGGTTTTGAGGCCTATTCTCAGGAAAATGGTTTTGGTTATTGTAGTTAAAATAGAATCCTTCAATTGAATGAGTGATTTTGAGAAGAGAGAGATTGTAATGTAACAGTGGTTCACTTTCACCAGAAGTCATCTATATTATGGTTGGTTCATGTGCCCTTAAAATTCTTTACCTAAGACCATTTCTTTAAATTCCTTTATTTCTTAATAACCTTGATCTTTATCCTTTGCATCATCTAACATCTATTGCTGTTATTTACTCTTCAGTCTCATCATTTGCATTCTTTCTTCAGTTATTTTCCTTAACAGTAGCTCTCCTCTCAATTGTTGACTCTCCCAAACCCTTTGTCCAGAGCTGTGCCATGCTATGGGTGCATCGCACCCTGGCAGTGGCACCTAAAGGGTGGTGACATAAGCGTAGCCAACCATCATTATTTGTTGTTTTCTTCATAATGCACACAACATTCCCAGGAAATGTTACGATGAGAGATTTAATATGTACAATCATTTAGAGAAAAGAATTATGGATAACACAAGATGAGAAAGGAATATTTGTGCATTGGTTTCATCAAAGTAACGGAATCTATCAAAGGTTTTCTGGTACCAAGAATAAATCCTCTTCAGGTTTTGGAATATATGTTATCAAGAAATTTGATTGGAGTCTTTTCTAATTTGAAAATGGCTTTGCATGTTTTATTAACACATCTGAAGACTAATGCTGCTTAGATATTGATATTCAAAAGGAATGTGAACGATTATCTCATAATGAAAATTCACAATGTCTGCATACAGGATATACATAATCAATTGTTACAGATGTTTTGTGACCAATGTAAGCTGGGGAGCAAATTCAGAACAGTGATTTTCCTAAGCCTTACAAAATTAAATTTACCTGCAAGTCATGATATATATGGTTTTGCTATTCAATTTTAAGGGGCGGCAAATTATGTTCGCACCCATGCGACAGAAAGGCTGGGCGTGGTTCTGCCTCTATCATTGCTTTATTTCTTCATTCAAAACCCTCTCTCTTTCTGTCAACTCCAACACTTCAATATTTGTTTTACTATCAACCCTAATTACTTTTACCACTCTATGCCCCAGCTGAATCTCAAGGGCAACCAATCTGATGATGTCTTCTTCTCTTAAGGTCCATGTCTCAAATCTGCATAGAACCAATGGCACATTTGCTAGAAGTGGCATGCTTGAGAATTATTTTAGCTTTCAGGACTCAAATGGCTCTATCAATTTTATGTACTCTTCACAGAAAAATGAAATTTCAAGTATAGTGAATTCAAAATATGAATTAATAATGGGTTAAAATCAATTACATCTTGATCCCATTATTGACATGATATCCAGGGACACAGTGCTTCCAGAGCTTGCCAGAATAGGGCTCCGGCACATCTGCAAGTGGAAGAGGTGGTGTGTGAAAGGGAGTGAGGATGAGGGGAATTGGAGATTAATGTTTTTGGTCGATTATGGCAAGAAAACTTAAACTTGACTGTAGTTTAACTAAGGATTGCCGTTCTTTCTCTATTTGCTTGATAAATATATTTTGTAATAATAGTGAGTTTGAATACAAAATATTTAACCATTTGACAAGTATGGAAACATATAGGAAAGTACAGGATTTTGTCTCCAGAGTTCCAGCACCTACAAAATTGGAAGTGAACTCCTGATGATGTCATAGATAATGACAGCATTTGGTAACTAAATTCCAATTCCTCTATTTCATCCAGCATGGCACTTTTCAGACTAAAAGGTTCACCATCTCTGATATAGGAAAAACACTCCATAACAAGGTTTTAGCAATCTTCTCATTATAAATTTCTTTCACCATAAGTTATAACATTAATTATATAAAACTATATTTCTAAACCAAATAAACTTGAGGAGCTTGAATTTGATAGTTATGAAAAGTACTGAAACTTCTGTCATTCAAATTGGCTGCAGCTCTTTAACTTCCCTAAAATATTCCAGATAATGAAATCAACCTACAATTGAATGTAATGTCAGCATCTACACTTTTCTTTTTTGTGCAAATGCAGAAAGATCATAAAAAATACATGCACTCTTTCTGTCATAGATGCACACCTAATGCTGCTGTTGGTGGTGGGCTTCAACCACTTAGAATACATCATTGACCTTCAGGTACTGGCAATCTCCTCCTTTACATTAGTTACTACACAACTCATGACACGTTTTCATGAGGTGTCATATCATTTTGAAAGCTATTGATTTTTCATGATATCCACTGGCTCATATTCTCCTCACAGCTATTGTTTCACATGTTCTGCTCAAATTACATTAATCAGTTGTAGATTTTTGTTATGTTTTTGACCATGTGAGGCTTAAATATGGTTTTGATTTAACTCATAACTAGTGTTGTCTAGGTTACAGGGTAAACATTGAGGGTTTACACACATTGCCAGTTGGAATTGGTACATAAATACAAAATGGTATGGATGTAGTAGACCCAACAAGGTTACTGAATATTCTTTAGAGTGTAATTATGAATAGTATGATGCTCTTCCTTAAAATTCAGTTCTAGACACTTTTCCCCATGTAGAGTTGTAGTACCAATGTTTACCTTTGTAATTTGCAATTTTAGTCTACTGCCATACAGAATTTGAAGAGATGCTTCCATCTTCTTTAATGTAAAGCAGGGGGCTCCAAACTTTTTTATAGGCGACCAACATAAGTGCATGAATAATTTCTATCAGAACAGGTCTAAAAAGCAGTGATTTTATTTCCTTAGAATTGTTCCAAGCTTATTTAAAAGGAATGATATAAGATGTTTTAATTCTTAATAAAATATAATAATGCAGATATATAAATTATTCAGAAGAAAAATCAAATGGGAATACTGAAGACCATATAATACCACATACCATCATATTAAATCACAGGTGTTCCATAGGCAATGAAAAAATATTATGTAGAAGTCAGCCTGGAACTGTAAGGAGACTTTTAACTTAGACTGGAGCTTACAATTTAACATTCAAAATAAATATTCTAGAGTAGATCATCTTAATAGGATAAAACTGATTATCTAAAGAAAACAACTCTTGATGGTTTCCTGGACATCCACTCTTTGCTAGTGAAATAACTTTTAATTTACTAAGAGTTTAGAAAAATAAAGCTCATTTCATATATCTCAGAAATCATTACTAAAAGAAGTCATTAACTTTCATGTCAGGTTCTTAATTCATAATCCAGTTAATTCAGTGTAGGTCTTTGAGTATATTATTAATGGTAATGACATACAGTAAAAAATTAAAGCCAAAAAATATAAGAAATACAGGTACCATGTCATTCTACATTACTTCATGTCATTACGCAATTTAGTTTGTCAAATAAATTGTTATCATGGATAAACATGGTAACTATAAACATATTTCATAAGAGCCGTTTACTTAGCGATGTAGTGTATAGAACCAAATCTAGATTTTTACAATATATATTTTGCAATTCAAAACAGATCAGATTTGATATTCAAGGATGTCAGTATGCTTATCTTGACCAAGCAATTTATCTAAAATGCATGACAATCCGAATTTTAAAATCAATTTCAAAGAAACTGGGAGAAATATTACAGACTTGTTTCCATACTAAAATTGTTTTTTTATTACTATAGTTTCACTCCAATATATCTCACAAATTACCACTGAATACATCGAAAATTTTTATAATTAGAATTTAGCTAACAATGAAACTGATTTTCATTAAATTAGCACTAACTTCATTTTTAAACAATATTTTAAATTAAGTAATCGTAGGAGAGGAAAAAGATGAAAGAAATTGCAAACATTAAGATTCACATAAAAACTTTCTTTTTCAGAAATGCATGCTATGTTTTGGCTCATACATTTGGCAGTGAATTTTCCATACATAGTGACATATTTACATTTTTCATACATATACTAAAAATGTAACAAACAATCTAATGAAGAAAGCATTTCTCAAAAGTAGAAAAATGTGAAGAAAGGATGAGAGCCATCCCCTGTTACACGAATCATTTCACAACATGTTCACAATATACATTGGCTATCAAAAAATAACAACAATTTTAAGGCCTGGCAATGTGATCCATAAGCCCTGAAGATTCAAGTTCAAGTAACTTAATTCAAAGTCACAAAATATAATTCCACTTTCATGCATCTTTATAATAACACTTGGAAAATTCCACTAATGGTTTTAATTCAACCGGATTTTTCAATGGCTTGATATATTGAGGATATCTTTCTAAAGTGGAAGTTAACAAAAGTTTTCTCTAAAATGTTTGATTTTCTTATTACAGGTATTGCTTGATAATATTAATCATGGTTATATTTTTATGCATAATAAATCTAGATATTGCCTTGATTAGCTGGTGATTAATACAGATATGTATGATGCTTTTGTGATGGAAATAAGAAATTTTAGTTATGCACATTCTTGATTGGAAAAATGAAGGCTACATCAAAACATAGAGAACGGCGATTTCTTTCTCAGAGGGATAACTATTTCTTGGCAAATAATATGTAGAAAAATCCTCTTGGGTCATCAGCAAGGTGAGTTCTTGAGAACCAGGTGTTCTGGCTAACATTTCAGTGGCCATCTTTAAGGTTCCCAAAAACTCACCTTGATGAACTGATAGGATTTCCCACATTTCTTTCTCAGTTTTGAAAAACTCTATAAACAAAACAAATACAGCAGTTATAAATGCAGAAACTTGAATATGAATTCTATCATATTACTTACAAATCTTTACTATCTTTTGGAGATCACATATGGAATAGATACTAAAGACTGAACCAAAAAATACTTGTTATAAAACTAAATAGGCATTCACATATAATTCTTTCAATGACATTAACATGTTATTCTTCTGGAATCAATAAATTTTTCCAAGATTAAAAAAATTTGTTTAAGAGAATAGAGCTGATACCTAATTCCAGAATAAATTTCTAATATAGATATGATGGATTTTACACAGTAAAAATTAAGCATATGACAATTAATTGCCAAAAAAATAAAAAGCAATGGTCTACTTTATCACAAATTTTCGCATAGGATAAGACACAAGGAAAACTAACAAAAAAATCTAACTTTGATAACTATTTAACAAAAAAGTAACCATGGAAAAAGGTTTTCATAGTTGATTCTCTAGAAGCATCTCATTAGATGTAACAATGCAGTATTTGAAATTGATTAATTTACAAGATAAAGTATTTCATAACATGTTCATGATTCAATTATTTCATAAAAAAATCCATGCATGTGAGGTATAAGTTGTACTGAAAATATATTTACATAATACTTCTTAGAATAAGTGAAAATAATAAATAAAGCAATATAGATAAGATGATCAAGAATTATGAAATACGTTTAAGCATAATGAAAACATATTACTGTATTTTTACAATACTCCTCCCTTATTGTATTACATCTTCTCAAAAGTCTCTTCATAGCAGCAAGTCAAGCATTTCCTGGTGTAATTATCCTCTTCCTCATTGTACGTCTCAGGTCCAAATTCATGTTGATGATTTGAGGTTGTCCTATCATAAAGGCTGCTTCTAACTTTCATTCGAAGAGCTGGAAAAGAAAGTGATAAATGGAGGATGATCAGATCAGAGAAATGAACAACAGATGGCAATATAACAGATTCACAGTGCACAATTTTAATCTCAAGTCATCCTAATTTGCAGCTAGAACTTTCATAAATTCAGAAAGTATTCAAAACTAGATTAATAAGCTGAACGGTGAAGTTAATTTAATTAATTGTAAAATATTAGATTGATATGGAGATTCCAAATTAGAACTAGACTTTAACTTGATACCAGCTATCTCTTATGTATCTCTTTCAAACATGTTTAAATGACAACTTATTAGCTAAAGAACTATAGAAAAATCCTTCATATATGATTCATAAAGTAGATCGATTCACTTATGAGTCTGCCACTTGGTTGATTCAGACAATAAAACCTCAAATTACAAATTAATAGATAGAACATTAACAAGAGTTTCAAATAGTATTCTGTTTGTTGGAAAGTAACCTAAGTATGATGTGAAGAGTTGTCATAAACATTTGAGAAAATGAATATTATAAAGGAATACTATAAGAGTTTGCAGTAGTTTCACTTGATGATTTTAGAAAGCCAAAATACACACTTTAAAAACAATTCTTCAAAATAGAATGTGAGCCAAATAAAAGTGCTAGATAAGGAATCATTTCAATTTTAGTGCTATCAATATGTTCTAAATTACTAGCATTATATTAAACTACTTTCATTCTCATCCTTCCTCAACACAGACAAGAAGTCAACACAGTCCATCTTCTTCTTCTCCATGAATTAGGAGAAAGTTTATAATTTTCCACAGACAAGTTAAATGACCCAATTAATATTGGTGATAATAAAACTTAGATTTTGTGCTCTGTCTGTTGAGCTATCCCGGCAGAACATTTCTCCAAGCCATTTGGGAGACTTTGTGGGCAATCCTTGCCCACAAAGTCTCCCGAATTCTGTCTCTGTCAACGGACAGAGCACCTGACCGGCAATTGGGAGACCCGGGTTCGATTCCCGGTCCCATCAGACTTTTTTCAAGTCCATTCTTCCTTGGGAACCTTAAATAGCATATTTGGTGGTAAATGGTAAATATTCATAACTTTGATAACATCTTTGAACAAAAATTTCAAAGTAATCCATCAGGGGAGTGGTTGAATGACCACACACGCATTTCTAGCATAAACTTCTTTCCTCATCATGGCACACATATCAGCTTAAAATATTTATAATATGACTGGTTTGATTCTGTCACATTATAAGATGAGCTACTCTAGTAACATTGCAATAAGGGTTGTAACTAAGATTCCGGAATTCTATTTTTTCTGTGTTCTTTCCATAAATTCTTTATTGATGGATAAATGGCTGTTTTTTCAGACATCAGCTTGGTATAAGCATGTTCATGTCTGGATGACATTTCTCTTCATGTCAAATTTCAAAAAATAATTACAATGGATTCAAATTTGTATTACCTTTTGACCTTTCCAGGATATCATTAACCCAATTGGGTGATAATTCATTGATTTCAACAACTAAAATAATTCCCGTCAATTTGAGAATATGCTTGAAAATTGAATTTTTTTCCAATGAAATGGTTGATAGTTTAGAATATTTTAAGGCTATAGGAGCATTTAATGGTATACAGACTTAAGATACTGCAAGAGACTAAATGATAAGAAATTATGATTCTCAAGTTCATAACAAAAGATTATTTTAATTTACAAATATGTACAAAAGGAAAAATTTACTTTCACAGAAGATATATAATTAGATGACATAACATTATTGCATAACCAAAAGAGAACTGCATATATCATAAAATTTTTTTAGGACTTATAAAATTATGCTTAAGTAAATTTACTTTATATTTTGTAAGGATCTAAGTATACTTATCACCAATTTAACAAATCATATCAGTGTAGGATGTTCTTATAATTGCAGGTAATGATGATGTACCAAATTATACCATCAATCTCTTGTAAGAGTAAACCCATTTCATAAAATCCTTTTCTTTTCAAAGAATTTCAGCAATAAGCATAATTATACCAACCTTTAATTTGCTTGTTGTACTTTTTCAGCTTTGCCTTTTCTTTAATTTCCTGTCTTATTTCCTTCTGCTCATTCAGCTTTTCTTCATCACCCCAAACTTCAATTGCTCTCTGTTCAACCTGAAGCTGCAAATACAATATCATTTCACCCCAATTGGAATTGTGAGGATTCTTCTTTGTAATAAATTTAAGAGGTGGATCACGTTTATCAAAGTCACAGTCTTTCAAGAGATATTCATTCTTAGCTTCCGTTTTTGTAATCAAGCAGTGTTTATCTTCGTTATCCCTAAAGTCAAGAAACATAATTTCAAAATAAACTCTCACATCATAGGAGATAAAAGGAGAAAGCATAAATGAATAGATAATTTCCACATCATAGAAGCGTCAAAACTTGTTTTGAGAAAGTTGCTATTTCCAGTGTTCTAACGAATGAAATTATGTCCACGATTAATGCATAAAATATAACCGAATTCTTCTATAGATAATCATTAATAAGAAAAACGATCAGTTTTGATGAAATCACAATATAAATATTAACTTCACATACCTACACTTATCACACACTTCATGAGAAAAATTTTGATAAAGGAACGAATCAGGAAATTCTTCTTGACATTCCAGACAATGTGGTCGATCGTGCTTCACAATAGATGCTGGTTCACTTTGTATTTTCACCTTGAATAAAACTGATACATCAACTGAAATGGAAATGGTGGCGTGCATAATAGCAGTTACATGATATGATGAACTTTGAGTTGTCATACCGGCTCTTTTGGTTCCTCGAGATCTTTTTCCTCCAAGAGAAAACCTCCACCGGTATCAATGAATTTACTTCCTTGAACTCGAATGATACTCTTTTCTGCAGCTTGAGACAAACTAAAAAAGAGATTTTGGTAATTTCGAACTAAAACATTCTTAGATCTCACATAATAACATTAGCTAATATTAATGTTATGACCTTTATTAATTTTATTTCTTATGATATGCTACCCAATGGAGTAGTGTCATATCCATTTTTAAAAGAATTGAAGCAAATTGTATTCTGACAGTAATAACCATATACAATTCTTCCATGCCTCACATAATGAAAAATTACACATATATTATTTATTCGAACAAAATTTTGAACATCACTTAGGAATCACCAAAACTGTCTAACTAGAACTGACTTCGGATACGGCTTCGCTTGCTCCCTCGCTTGTCGCAAAAGAAGAGCTCTATGTCTATTTTTATCCATCCTTGCGATTTGTTCCGGGGTCAATTTATCTTGCGTATTTGTAATTACGGACGGTCCACCGTTATTGTCCTCCATAGTTACAGAATAATTTTACAAATCAAGCTCTCTCAATGATGTTGACAAACTGGGCAGACCAGAATAGTATATACGTTATTCTTTTGTTTGGACATTGATCTCTACCACCATCTATGAGCAGCATTCGAAACTTACTGTGGAATGAAGTGAACATCGTTTCTTCTTTGCAGAGGAAGTTTTTCTCTAATCAGCTGAATTGAACAACTAAAGGTAAGAGTTTTATCATTCGTTTTATAAGTACTGATATGTGTAGACACTGTTCATGTAAATTTCTAATGTTCATCATCTATATTTTTTAAATAGAAAACATATCGATCAAACAAGTCTAGTCTCGTGTCTGCTGTCAAACTCTTCCTTTCTGCAATAGGGAGGCTTAAATTGTTGTTCATTCTTAAATTCCTGTGATAAATCCATTATTATTGCCGTAAACACTTTTCAGATAGTTGTATAATTCATTTTTGGATATCGTTACGACAGCTGCTTTTCGAATATTGTGGCGAAGATATAAACGATTAGAAAAAAATCATTGTTTAAGCAGCTTTAAAGGGGAGGTGAAGGTCACGTAATGTAATATTTGGCTATTTGGCTATGTTTTAGCACTTTTAACTAAATTATTCGCTAAAATTTTGCTTTCTTTTTAAGATCTAGTTAAGTGATGCCTTTCGTTGATGAATTGAAATATACCATACCTCAATAAACAACGAAGGTTTTAGGGTCAGGCCCTGATTTATTTTTACTACTTTGCTTGAAATGCCTGATTCCGCTTGATTAATTAAAGCTATCAATGTCACTACACGATTAAGAGTCCTATAACATAGAAAAACGGTGTTTTTTATTGGCAATATGAGTTTCTGTCAATTCCTTATGGCCAATTTTCCAGCCAAACAACATTTTAATTTTGTTATTAAATGATGGGTCGTAATTGAAAAATTTTAGACGAAATGTTCGTATTGATAATCGGAATCATAAACTCAGATATTTTTGTAGCCGGCACCGTAACATTTAACTTTCTTTTGCTTGGTTGGTTCCGTCATCGGTTTCACTGCGGTAGTGCCATTCCTTAACAAAGAGTATCCTTTTGAAAATACCGCGATGTAGTCTAATAATGATAATTTAAGGCAGGTGCTTTTATGCTATCATTTTTCGACGTCTTGTAAATATTGCGCCGTGCGATATTGTTTATTCCGAGGTCGAACATTAATTTACCTTTTAGAAGTCTTTGCCATTTTTTATGATTCATCCATATATTTTCAATTCATCGACTATTTTCTCGTTTCAGATATCTGTCAAGATCTTATTTATATCGTTATTCACTAAGAAACGGGATAGGTGTAGGTAAAACGTCAGTTTCTCTCGTTCTGTATTCAGTACAATACATAGATTTCGAATTCGTCATTTTTGTTGATTTCCAAGTTTGAGAAAAGTGAGAAATTGCTAAATATCTTTAGTGAATAAATTATGGTAAATTTTGAGTGGGGCACTTTCGTCTAAGCGTAATACGACCAGAACGGAGCTTCCTTTGTTACCGGAAATGAGTTCTCCTGTCGTTTTGCTGTCTTGTTCCGTTAGTGAAGTATCTTTAAGGTAATTATTTCCGAATAAACGTATTTTTATTCGCATCTCCTCTTCTCAGTGGTTTTATGCTGATTTAAGCGGGCGTCAAACAGAATTTTGCGAGGTTAAATGGCTCCCACTGTAATGTTCCTCATCTCAGGCCATCGAGTTATTCATATTGTTTCACTTTCGCACGTGGCCACCTTTTCCGCATCCTTTCAGTTTTCCGATAGCGATTTCTCGTTTCTGTGATCAGTAGTCACAGCATCGGTTTTCCTCAAGCTTTCCTGAGCGCTGTCCATAGAATATCCAGTTGTGATTATATCGGTCACTTTCGCACACCCGTTCGTCCTTGTCTTACGCGGTGGTTGTAAGCGATGCCGTCACATTTCGTCATGGCTATTTCCGCACAACCACTCTTCGATCTCACCTTTCCTCTTTGTTATCGTAATATACTGCGGTTCTTTCGGGAAAGTAATAGTCATTCATCAGTGACTTTCGAAAATGTCACGTGGCCGTTTGAGGTAATTAATTAGCACGTTTGGTATTTATTTATTTAATGGTTACACGTTGCATTTTGGTCGTTGGACCAGGTGGCAACGGTCAAGGGGAAGTAAGAAAAATGGTAATGAGATCTGTCCGGCATTCGCCCAAAGACGGGTTGATAACCTCTCCAATAACCTCCCGTGGACAGTACAGAACTTAACAATAATTACATAATTATAGTAAATACGGCATAGAAATGCAACATATAAAAATCATACGTAGTATCTATTAACGTTTCTGGTAAAAAGAATAGGTATAGGAATCGCGATTGAATTTAAATTGAAAGAAATCTTATACCCATCGATTCAGTGCCTCGTTTATTACTATGTCATTTCCTACAAAATTTTGAGTTATGTTTGTTTAAAATTCTTTTCCATTTCTGCAAGAAGCAAACGTTATTCCAAGAATTCTTCTATTTAAGAATGAATGTAATCAATTCGGTTTCATCTTAGTTTACTTCTCAATCAATTTGAATATGTTTTAGGGAATAAGGTTTTGGGGATTGCCTTTATGTGTTCTTTATTGTGAACGTTGATTCTATGAATTCACTTTGAAATGTCCCATTCAAACTCCTTTTATTCTGTGATATATTTAGTCCGTTCTGCGTAGTAATCTTGTCTCTCTATTTTGGATGTAAATTATATAAATAAAAAGCCATTTGATACGAATATAAAAGAAAAAAATTGAATAATATCTCAAATCTTGAACTGTAACCGTCTGAATGAATCTTCTCCCTCTGTAGTTTTTTAAATTTTACTCGAATATATTTAATCTCTCTGATCTATTTCGCCAACCAATGAAGGGTCGCCACTCGCAGTTTTAAATATGTTGATTAAGGATAACAAATTTGAAATTAATATGCAAGCTTAATATCAGTAATTCTACCGTAAAAAGGTTATTTCGTGACCAATAGAATCACAGAGCAGCGTTGTAGACATTGTGTTCCACATTGATGTTTTCAACAACTCATATTTACGCTATGTTTGTTATTTAATGTTATTAACGTAATTCCTTTGCAGACATTGTTTTGGACATATTCCAACGTTGACGGTTCACGTCACAATCCCGAACATTTCCGTGATTTTCATTTCATAATCGTTTCCATCTGTGAGCTACACCACTAACATTCCATACGTGACCCAGTTCGCTTTTTCGGCAGTCATTTACCCGCGAATTCCACGGGAAAATATTCTTTGAATTTTTACTCTCGTTCCCGCGGTTTCGCACCCCTTGCCAAAAATGCTTTTCGGTTTCTTTCTCCGGAGTATCCGAATTAATTTATTTAGGAACGCAGATGGTTTTAACTTTTATACAAGTTCGGTGAACTAGTTTCGAGCTGAGGCCTATAATGTTACAGCAGTCAGATTACGCGATAGCCACTGCGGATGGGGTGGGTACTAATTTATTCTCCCATTCGTCCCTTGCTCGATTTTTAAGGGGAAATTCCCAGAAAGAGAATCTCATAGATAAATCATCCTTGTTCCATTTCGCGTTTATATTTCCATTTCTGCTTTGTTCATTATATTTTTATGCTGAGATATTGACTAGCCGTAAAAACGTAAAGTTGTAATTATATTCTCTCCGAGCCCGAGAACCCGAGTGCCTTTTGCCTAGATTTTTCTAACTGATTTGCTAATCTACTCTTTTTAGTCCCTAACCAGTTTTACTGTTCCTGTTACCATATCTCAATGAATGGAATATTTTTCATAACTCTTCTTGCGCAGAAAAGAGGAAAATCTTTACATTTACTACCACCTCAGCTTTTCTCTTTACTGGTATGATATGAAACTAATGAGATATAAGTGATACTAAATATTGGCATTACTTATCGAAATCTATGAAAAGTAAGGAGTCACTCACGTGTAGAATATCCGCTTACAGCATTTTGGATCAGGGAGGAAAGCAAAGGCAAATTTCCTCACACCTCATCTTGTAGTAAGCCTCATTCCCTCTCCAGGGCTTTTGGTAGCTGTTGGAGTAGGGATTGAATATCCAACATCTCTTCGGGCCGTTGATTTGAAAGATTTTCAGCTGTCATCAGTCAAGTTATAAGCGATAAAGAATCCGTTTTTATTACCTGTAAATTTCGTAATAATATCAGTGCAGATCAACGATTTCCTAGTATTTACGAGTATATTATTGCATAGAGTATATCATCAATTAAATGAAACAGATGAAAATTACAAATCACAAGTTTCTCTCTTGTTCATTAACTTTTTATTAACACCTAAATATCGCTATCTGCGCCAAAAGGCACGACTCGATTCGGTTTCGACTCCGGCGTACAGCATCCTGTTCGAAGCCAATATTCCCTTATTGAAAAAGTTTTGCAGTTATTTCCATAAATGCTTTACCCTGATTTTATTTTATTCCACTGACCTCCGTTAGGATCCATTAGTGATAATGGTGACCCAGGTTTTTCACAGTTATTTCCGAATTCTCAGCGGGGTTTACCGTAAATTAAATGGGATTAGGTATCATTACTTGTTTACAATTTGAAATATTTACCTTATCGAATGAGTATATACTTTGTCCGTTCCTTTTTCGATGAAGCGTAACTGGAAGTCATGTTTTCCGCTCAGGAAGATTAATTTTTCTCGAAATAAATGTCAAGCGATTTCGCAGAAATATCCTACAGCGTTTTCTTAACGTTGGCGGCTCTTTTTCCACAAGTGATACCTAATGGCGCAAGTGAGCAGTTGGTACTGAATTTTCTCTCCCTCCATATCTCTCTTGAGTTATGATGTATGGATCCAGTTCAGTTTAAATGTTATATGTAGTATATGAAATGGATTCAATCGTGAGCGATGATAAGTGGAAACACTCATTTTATCCTGTCAAGAAATTAAAAAGGTCTAACCACAGTATATTTAAAAGTGAAAGCTATCGTAAAAGAGTTAACTTTACTTAACCTTTTCAATAATATTAATAACGAAGAAAAATGTGAAATTCCGCTTGAAATATTTTATTATACGAATCTTTCATTGAAATTACTGGCACAACATCTAATAATTTCACTAAATTTGTGCCTCAAGATAAACTTATTGTTCGAAACCGGACGTAATAAGTTATGAAACATTCTATGGGAACTTTTATTTATCGATATGTAATTCTTCTTTAGAGTAAATTTCTGCCCAACATTTAAAATCAAACTTGGACAATTTTATGCCAAAAATTTTCGGTATGCATAATGTTTGGCAGTGAAAACTTCAGTGTTTGGATGTTGACTAAGATAAGAGTTTTGGAATAGATTTTTATCGTAAAACATTTGGGAACGAGAAGCTTATTTTTTCAAATATTTGCTTTCATAGTTAATCTTTAATTCGTTTCTCTTTGCCATTATCTTTCATCGCACAGTAATGTTTATGATGTGCAAACTGCTATCGTTTCTTCGGCATTGATTGGAAAAGTGCTTATCGAGATACCTCATTTACTCACCAAAAAAACTTGATATCCATGGTAAAATATACCGTTGATAGCACAACAATTTTTGCATATAATATATATCCCTGTCAACGCCTGGTTGAGCATATTGATATAGGCTCCATTTCTCTTGTTTTCTTTTGCTTTTATTTGGTTAAGTGATGCGAAACGAGAGGACGTTGGAAAATTTAAACGTATTTTTCATAATAAAATCGAGAGATGCAGTTATTAATATTCGCGTGTTACATTTTATCGGATCCATATCATATCCTGCGCAGGCTTTCATTGCCTCGACGATTTTTATCAGAAATTTAAAATTCAGATTTAACGGGTGAAAGAGTAATATTCTTAGTTTATATTCCGAAAACTCGTTCATGCGGTTTTCAATCGCCGTTTCATACCTGAGCGGGTTCGAAGCAGGAGATTAAAACTTTCTATGAAATGTCATTTCATATATCTCGGTTGAACTTGTTTGCAAATACTTTGGAATCGTAATGAGGATTTTCGCTATTTTAATTCAGCATCTAATAAATGGCGATAAAAATAGCACCTTCAGAAAGAAATATTCAAAATTTTGCCTTCGATATTTTTATCTGCTCGAGTTTTAGAAAAGGTGATTTTTCTGTTGTAATCGATATGCTTTGGCTGTACATACTTCATGGAAATAATTGCCAATTTTCAAAATATGCTTAAATCACATCGTTTTGGTTCGAAATTCCGCTAAGATCATGTAATTAAAATATGTGGAAATTAGTCTCATCTGAATTATTTAGCAGTGATTTAATTCCAACTTTTTCAGTTTTCCTTCCAGGGAAACCATAACTTTATTGTATTAAATTGTTTTTACTTAAGTAAAGAATCCAGTTATAACATATGGAGTTAGGCGCAGGTGTATTGTATTGTTTTTTATTGTCATAGTTATTTAGAATGTTCTTGTTTCACGCGCATTTTTAGCTTACAACTCTATCCAAGTTGTCGTAATAACCGTTGCTTTCACAACAGTTACACATTCGCATTTGCTTGGGCAGTAACTATTATGTTGCAAGGTCAATTGCTCTGTAAGACATTCATCAATTTCTTTTTACCAGGAATATCTCAGTTCATGTATAACAGTTTAATTACGCGTAAGTAAGCTCTTTTGTTACGGTTAGTTTTCTGAATCGTCATTAATTCGAATCCAAAGAAAGTGTAGGCGGCTAAGTATTTTCACCAAACGCTTCTTAAACAAAATCTAAGGATCGCTCACTCATATCAACGTAAAGCTTATGGTTAACTTACGTTATGGAGTGCCTTAACCAGATGATGTTCTAAAATGCAATTAGAAATTAAAATATATACTGTTCACAAAATATATTTATTCACAACCAGGTTTCGCTGCTTGGTTAGTTCCACCAGAGTTCGCTTGAGGCTATTAATTACGATAATGTTCTACTCATACTTTCGACGTAAGCCATGCACACTCGCAGGACAGCCTTCACCACCACCAAACCACTTCATGTGGTACGGGTAAACGTTTGTTTTCATTTTTGTCAGTTCGCTAACTCTTTAGGAAAACTATTTTGTATTGCAGTCCTGTTATCTGTAATTAATTAACTATAGTCCGGATTTCCTTTAATTTTGATATTTTTTGAGTGATGATCCTCAAATGAAAGCTTTAGATGACAACCGTACATTTTGCCGTTTCATAGAATCCTTTTTATCCTGGACAGTAATCGAAGGTAGTTCGAATGATTTATTTAGTATATTTATAATTACCTTAGTAAAGCGTAACAGTTACTTTCCAAATTATATCGTTATTCATCCACTGATATAGTTGAATTATACTTGACTGTATCAGTAAATGAATGTATTGTTATATTACGTGACAGTTCTACATTATTTCCTTTTGAAATACTTAAAATGACGTCATGGGAAACAATTACGTATGGTAACTCTGTATTCAATATAATTCTTTAAGTTATGGAATCATACAAAGTCACTGCCAAATCAATGAACAATAATACTTAGTGGATAGGTATTTTATAAATGTGTCCAATCACTCCTCGTATAATTCAAGAAAAACTGAACGATAAACTTAATTCGGCTGCGTTGTGTTTCGCATTCCCCGAGGAATAGTGCAAAAGATGTTTTTTTTTATTTCAAACAACGAGCTAAATTTATCCGTCGCGAAAGCCCCAAGTAAGTTTCTCGACACTGGTTTATTCGAGCAATCAATAAAGCAATTTTTCCAAGAAAATCAGTTGACTGAGCAGAGCAGCATGAAAACGAGGGATATTTCGTGAACTGGAAAGTTAGCCTTCGGAATTTCAACCTAATCGATGAATATCAATAGTTCCTCGAGTCGGTGGAATGGCAGGCCGTGTTCTGTTATGATTGGCTTTATTTGAATGCCCTCGTACGACTCTCGATTCCATCAACATCGAACGCAAAACCCTTCTCGTTCATCTGCCTCTCTTTTGATTTTGACCCTGGTTTCATGTGCGCACTTACTGCCATTTCAAGGTTACACTTATCAAGATGAGTTCGAAGGGTACAGAATAAATGTTTCCAACTGCCATCGGTTGATCTTAAAGGAAATCTTAGAATCATGTAATGCGGGAATATTGCTCAAAGAAGTCCTAATGGTAGAGTTTTTATTTTGATGTGAATTGGACCTTTTTAACTTTCGGTTATTTCATTATAAAAGCGCGATCAGTATGCTTAGCAAAAGATAGTGTTTATCAATACTAAGATAGGGTGATAAGTTTTCTATATGGCAGTAACTGAGGGACAATTGCCAAATTATTACTGTACGTATTATTCAGTCTTGATCCAACAGTTCTGCATTGGCACGAATACAGGAAGAAGAACGTAGATGGACTATGAACGTAGACATATATTATTCTGTATAATAAAGTAAGACTATAATTCGTAAAATAATCCAAGGGACATAAAATTTATATGTTATCACCGTTGCAATCCGTTTTAATCATCATCTTGGAGAAACATTCACTCCGTTTTGAGCTACGCTACTGCATTCTATGCTCTCAAAAATTTTGATATTTTTTAATTTCAAAGAGACAATTAAAGCATTAAATATTATCCGTATCTTTGTTTGTTCATCTGGAATGAAATTGTTCTTTCTTGGCGAATAATTTCCTAGCTCTCCTGATCCAGATCCCTCATTCTCTTTGTTGCAACATCACTCGAGGCTACATTCGAGGCACATCTATGGATATCGTTATAATCTATCGTTTTTCGTATCACGATGAAAAGGGCATTGTTATGTTAATTTTGTTTGTACTTTATTTCGTATTTGATTAATTTTATGTTTTCTCCTGTCAGTTTTAAATCCCATTTGGCGAAGCCTAAAGTCATTAAACACTTCGCATCTATTTCGATCAGTTCATTTTTACGCAGTACTACTCCTATCTCCGTTGCAATCCATTTTATTTTATTTTTTACATTTATGGAAATTATTTTCTCGTCGCCATTTTGCGTGGGACATGGGTTTATACTGTAATAGGTGAGAAAATAGTGGCGATAGCCAGCGGGAGTAGATTGCAGTAGGTAATTATTAGTTTCGCGTCGATTTGTGATTTCACGGGGGAAAGCGATTCTTGTCGAGATGGAACAGTTAATACATAGTAAATAAGTATATTGTCCTATTTCAAAATTATTTGATTCCGTAATATTTCAGGCATTTGATGATGACGCTGTCAGTCAGGTGTAACTCGCTAAGATTGTGAAGTATAGAATTAATTTTTTGCTGTGGTGGACAGGGAGTTCGTATTACTTAGAGCATAGGGGGTACGGAGACCGAAAAATCCAGTTTTTCTGGCCTAACATCGTGAAAATCCCTCTAAAAAAAATCAGAATCGTACTTCGTATTTTCCACAAAATTTATTAAAGACGACCGGTTTCGACCATTCCGGTCGTCCTCGGGTCTTAGGTAGGCTTCTGATTTCTTTTGGGCCAAGAGAACCGCCGATACATGTTTACTTCCTACTAGTGAGTAGGTGATCGTAAACATTCTTTTTCGTTGTGCATTATTGGAGAGGTAGATCCAGTAACTTGCCAAGGGTGGGGTTATTTTAGACAAATTTCTGATGAACTCATTTCCATTTAACATTAAAAATGCCTTTCTGTTATAATGAATGTAGTAGATGTATATAGTGATCCTGGAAAACTTCATAATCTGGTTTAAATGTAGTCCCCTCGTCACATCCAAAGCTGATTAATCCATACGCATTTTCCGTATATACTTTTGAATTTTCTTTTCTCATTTTCATTTAAAATTTAAGAATCCTTCAGTGACCGTATTTGTTATATATCTTTTTAAAATTTCTTTTCCTATTGTTTTTTCGCGAATTTTTAACCCATCTTCTCTGTGGGTATTTTGTTGCAACGTAGGTTTTTTCTTAGTCAACCTTCAGCTGCAAGGATTTTTTTTTCCACTCTCTGAACTTTCTTTTTGTCGTTTATTGATCAATGTATGGATAATAACGAAAGACTAGGTTAGCTAGAAGTGAGACCCAATGGGATAATCCTCGAAAGGTTCAATCTATCCGAGCCAAGCTGATAGGGAATAATTTATTTATACAAACACCACAAAAAATTTTTTGTTGTGTTTTTATCAAGGAGGGAAAAGGCGATCGTCCCTTTGTCCCCACCCTTTAAATCTGCCAATGCATTATTGCTCGTTTCTTGGAAAAGAAGGCAAAGGTATTTCAGGATAACTGTCGTTTCCCCGAAAAACTACTCTTTCGAGCAAGTCGCAGTAACATAAGACCTTCGCCGATCAAACAACTTCCAAACCCATTAAGCCCCAACTCGACGTATTTCTCCTTTGCATGCACGTACTTCTTTAACCCACTACAGGTCTATAAGCCAGTAACCCGGTTTTTCTAAACCCTAGTTTTCTAAAATCATTTTAGAAAGTTTTTAATAACCTCGCTGCTGAGAAACAGCCATCTCCGAGTCCTCCAACCCTTTGTCTATCCGTTCCCTGTCCCCGTCATCCAATCTTCTCCTCTTCCCCATTCCGTAGATGAGGGAGTGGAGGATTCGCTGAAGAGAGGGAGGAAAAGAATGGAAATCTTTCTCTAATGAGAAGTCTGCCTCGGCGGCCGTGGGACAAGGGATGTTTTCTTTTTTCTCCGCTAGAGGGGAGGGATGTTGCGCAAGATGAAAGGTGGGGAAAAAGAGATATCTGCGTAGTGACGCTTCCTGTATTCTTTTTCACCCCATCTTCCCGTGGGGAAAACGAGGATGACATCGGTGGGGATGGGGTTGAGATCCGAATGGGTAGCTCGCCTTGAGGCATTAGCGGAACGTGCGGACGTTAGTGAGCGGGGACGCGAATTGTCCGCGTACGCGCCAACCTTTTTTTCGTATCTCCGCGTCCGCGGAGTTCCTCGACTCTTGATCCGCGAAAAAATGGCATTTTTCCCTTTGTTCCGCGGCGGTGGGTACGCGAGTCTTTTCCCCTCGCAACGCGGGCACGAGCGCTCCTTCCGCCCGCGCGCTTTTCATCGAGATTGTCCACGCACGTGAAGGCGGGCTTGGTTGAACGCCACAGAAAGAGGGATGCCCCACGTGGCGTATTTTTTAATGCGCATTGCGGGTTTTTTCGGCGTCTTTTTGCCGCGAAAGGGTTGTTTCGCGGCTTATTTATTTTCTGCACCCAGTTGGCGACCGCAGAGGTTTCTAAAACGCGAGGGATATCGCATCTCGTTCTTGGCGCATTTTTGTGTTATGGTTCGATGTTTTACCTGTTTGACACGAGTACAGCAACAGGGGTCAAACGGGCCGAAGATGGCGAAATAGTTTCGAAAAATTCGAGTATTTTTTACGAAGTATGAAGTTTTCATTTCGGAGATTTGTATATTTTTTGTGAAATTACTATTTTTTTAAGATCGCGATTTTACGTGATTTTCGGGATTCTTTAAGAAACTGCGCGCTCTTCACAAATTTGCAACGCTTAGAAATATTTCGCGAAGCTTTACAAAAAAAATTGCGACCAAGTTTTGGTAAAAAGTTAAATTAGATCTTCCTGGCACTTGTAATACATACATCCATACTGGCCTATATTGGATATACATTTTCTATCAAAATGTTTGTCAATATTTCATACTCGATGAAAGATAGTGAAATAGGTATTGATAATGAAGAATCTTTACCAAGTGGTGAACAGGACTGACAAGGAAACGTGAACAAAAATTATACGCAAAAACTTAGCGGCGAAAAGGCATGCCAAGTGACATCCACATTCCAAGCTAAGGAATTTACAGTTTGTTCTAAGTTGCTTATTTGATTTGAAATGATTGTTCCAAGAATCAGTAACGTAAGCCAAGAAGTTCGAAATTGATGCTGCCTTTTAATTGCCGTAAATGTCACGTCGCTAGCTTTTATTGTATTCAAAAGCTTAGAAATTGTAGCAAAAGGTTGTAAATTGGTAACACTCATCCATTTTATACTTCATAAGTTTCGTATTTGTATCTTGACGTAGCATTTGGCATGATTATTGCTTATATCTGGATCTGTTAACTAGTCATGGTGCCTCTGTATTTTGCTTTAGTTCCAAAGCCGTATCTTGTCTTGAAAGGTAGCGTGGACGTATTGTGATACTGGTTTTAATTTTGCAGCTTGGTTGATTAAACCGTTCTATCCGTAGCTTATACGGCTTCATTGTGATTTTATGTTCCGCTAAGAGGATGTTACAGTTTAGACCGTGGGATAAGTATCCTATTCCGTGTATGGCGTGGATATATATATTTTAAGTTGATACGGTAAAAATTCTGTCGGCGTCAAATGGTGTGGTGATAATGGCGTTTTGTGGAAAATAGGCGGTCAGTGCATCACGAATCCACTTTTCCATTATCGGGAGCCTAAAAACTAACCTATGGCAACACGGTCTTGTTTGAATTTTATGTCGTCATGCAATGTCCTTGCCCATCGTCGTAACTGCATAACTTTAATGAATGTTAGTTTGTGGTTCATAGCGTGTTATGTGGGACTCTGATTGACCGCTACCTCCTGATTTTTAGCATTTTGGAAGAACCTCCTTATGTGTCCACAGGCTGTTAAAATATAAGATTGAACGTACTGAACGTATTTATCTAATTCCGTATCGCATTCGAGCTGTATTATGAGATTGTTTTTCGTTAATCAGAGTTCGTCATGATAATACGAAAGCATTCTCCTTCACAATTTACTTTTTTTCCATTTTCAATTTGGATTTAGACCAGTGTGGTTTAGCTAGTTACGAAATTGAGTTAATAGATAAGCGGGAATCGAAAGATAAAAGGTTAGTAAGGTCTGATTTAAAAGTTGAGTTCGGCTAGAATGTCTCCAAAGTTTGTCTCATCATACTGAATGCATTTTTGGATATTATTATTTGCAATTAACATGTTTAGAAACAGATAAATGTATTCCTCCCTATTTTTACCGTATCAATCTCTGAAATCAATAATATTGGCTTCAAAGCATACATATATTTACATAATCATTTAAAACTATGAGTTTTCACCTTATTTCGATTAAGGAATACGGAAAAGTAATGAAACAATCAGATGTTAGTATTTCAAAGCGGTGACCCAACAGTTTTGATCTATTACTTATTTTCTAATCGATTCAAGTCCGATGGAAACAGCTAGCAAGATGGCTTCCATTGTTTGCTCTATGATAACATGCTATAAACATCGTAAATTCGGAAAGAATCCTTTGAATATTACAACCGATAAAGAGCCCTATTGCATTTTTTGGGTTCATTTCTCTTTCGAAGGATAAGTTTATCGTCGGAAAGAAGAGGAAGCTCGGTGTTCAGAAAAATTTTATGCGCTCGTATATCTTGTTCGCGGAGTTAAGGTATGGAATGGGTCGGAGTTGAGGTATGGAATGGGTCGGAGTTGAGGTATGGAATGGGTCGGAGTTTTGCCCGCATCAGGTGCCTTTAATGCTTCCAACAGAGACAGGCTCGCTATGAAAATGACATGACAGAATAACCATTGTGCTTGTAGTAAAGGATGCCTCCCTACTTCTTTGTGACCTATTCAGATTTAAATTTTTGCTACTCGAATTATTGCGCATATTTTTTTAATTAGACGCAGAAAATTTCTAACGGGACTGTGAGTGCACATGCATGCACTAGCTTTGAAAACTTGCTTGGAATCTCACTGTCCCCTTGTAAAAACCTAGTTTTATTTTCATGAAATAAATACGCGCTGAATAGACAAACCCACATGAACGGGAATCATCTTAAAATAAAACTTTAAATCAATGCGAGTATAATTTTTTAAAGTTATCTGCTTTTCGTTTTCCTATTTACATCGCTGAAATATTGTTAGTTATGAGCAATGATTTACTTATTATATTAATCGAAGTAAGTGGTGGGTTAGATATCTTTAGTATTCTCGATGGTTATATGGCGCGCAATATAAAACTGTGGCTTGTAATCTAAGGAATTGGGATTCAGAATCATAAGCTAGAAAAAGATTTCCAAATTGGAAGTTTCATCTTTGAAATATTTCTCATTGGAAGAAGAAGACCAAAAACTCGTTCATTTTTTAAATATTTGAAACCATTGGCTTTCTAAAATGGTTCGTTACTAAGTAAGCCTTCTCTCGTAACATTCTTCCCCTCTCGTCTCTTTCAGAAAATGTTTTATAGCATCATATTTATTCTCCGAAAGATTTGCTGGAATAAGAACAATCTTCCGCCTTATCTCGACTCCGAAAAATTTCTCGTTCGATCGAATCTCCTTGTTTCCGGAACGCATTCTTTTTCGGTATGTTATATTCAAATTACGGGGCATTCATTTCCCGAGTGATACATGGTTTCAGAGCACCACTCTCCATGTGATTATCAGCACGCCCACTTCCAAACCTCCCCGAATCTGCACCGCTTTTTAGTCCCAAGAACCTCGGCGGGAAACGCGTATAAAACAGCCGTTAGAGCAACCTCGAGTGAATTATTCAATGATGGAACGGAATCCATCGGTAATCTGGAGACCTCCTTTTTTCTGGCCAAGCCCATCTGTTCGCATTGATTCGAAATGGACACTCCCGAGACCCTCCCCATATCCTCATATCTTGCACGACTGAAAGATGAATGAGTTTCGTTATTTCAAGAACCTCGAATCTCCCCATCGATTTTTCCTCTCACTCCATTAAATCCTCCAGCCTTCCTCTTTTTTACGGTCTATTAGCTCCCGAGGTTTATATCCCTTTATTTTTATCCCCCTCCCCAACCCCTCCTCGCGTTCTCCCCCTATACCTTTTTTCCTCCCTCTATCTCGCAGAAAATAAAATAGGCCTTCTGTGTCCTTTTGTTCCTCAATTTTTTCTCCCGTTTTCTCGACCACTTTTTACCATTCTTTCCCAGCAGAAATCTAGCCTCCGCGCGTAGTTTTCTCTGGAAAAAGGGACCGCTCCATAAAGGGTTTTGTGGCCTTTGCGGGTGGGTACGTGCGTTGTGACACAGGGGTGTTTTTAAGGGAGAGGACTAATCTTCCGGAAACCGCATTCGTCGCATACGAGATGCTCCTGACTGTAATGGTTGGGAAAAAGGTGCACTTTGCGCACCCACCCGTCACCAAATTGCGTGCTTATTGGTTGTAGTACCAGTAGCGATTCCACGTGAGCCTCCTTGGCGTGTTTAGAATGGAGCAGGAGTATCTTCTGGTACGGCTGTGTACCTTAAAGGTCCTGAGTTATTCAAAGGAGAGTGCATTAAGTAAAGTTGGCGACTTAAATGAGAAGTGTTTGTGGCAGTACGTGGCGGGAGGCTTTCTTGTGAGCACGAAAGTTGAATCTTGACTACGTACAAAGGGAATTACCGTATTTTCCGGCGTATAAGACGACTGGGCGTATAAGACGACCCTCAACTTTTCCAGTTAAAATATAGAATTTGTGCTATACTCTCCGTATAAGACTACCCCTTTTCCAACGTATACTACTGGTAAATAAAAAAACATCAGATTTGATTTCAATATAGAAATTTTTAATTAAAATGCTTATGACATCATGGTACTTAGCATGAAGTGTTTGTTCAGTGCGGCCACCTCTCGTCCCTCTCTCCTCCTTGCTGCCATATTCCCGGCGTATAAGACGACCCCCGACTTTTAAGAAAGATATCAGGTGCTAGAAAGTCGTCTTATACGCCGGAAAATACGGTAAGTTTAAGGAAGAGTGCTGCTGTGTGTGATGGATTCAGGTATTTCTAGGATGGAAACAAAATGACTTTGCTAAGTCCGAGGTATTGTTTATTCTAACGGAAATGGGTTTGCGATAAGGTTGGAGACGTGCGTAAGAAATTAAAGGGAAAAGTATGAAAAGATGCATTGATTTCTCCTAACAAGCAGAACAACATAGATACGTAACAGAGATCTGATGGAAACTTTCAGTGTATGTTCTTTGCTCTAAAATAACTCATACTTCATCGACTTTTGACGCCAACAATTCTTTGTTTATGCAAAATTGGCATTAGAAAATTTTCCGGAATTCTGGGAACTAGGCAACCACGCAATACTCGTGCATAACCATAGATATTGCGAAATTTTCCACGTAGGAAAATATTTACTCTAATATTTTGGTCAATTACTCATATTTTCTTTCCTTCGAGATATTATTAACCGTTTTAGTGAACATTTATTCAAATATAAGTTAGATAAGTAATCTATTATGTACAGTCGGCACTCAGCTACACATACAGCACATTGTCGTCCTAAACCACAAGCGGCATTTGACTTGGCTTTTTTATGTCGTATGGAATAGACAATATAACAGAAATTTCCTAGGAAAAGTGAGATTTCGATCCTAGCTATTCATTGGATTATTCTATTCTAGATATCATTGGGTTGATTCAAGAATTCCCGATTTTTTCTTTAAGAATGCATTTTGTGGATTTTAATAAATAATTTTAGAGCACTTCCTGGGACGGTAGAGAATTCAGAATCGAGATACTGTTAGGAATTGTGCGTTTTAGAATAACGAAAAGTGATATTATACAATATGGTCTTGAGGTCGTCGCCAGGCCGATATGAAATTCTCCCAGAGAAATTGAAGACATTTTTAAAAAACTGTTTCGGATATGATAGAAGTTTGTTAGGGGCTCCCGGTTAGTCAAGTGGGTAACGTGTTCAACTTCGGTGAAAGCGGTCCCAGGTTCGATTCCCGGTGGGGGCCTATGTGCGAAATGACCTTAGTTGTCGAAGCACTTTTAAGAATACTACTAGAAGTTTGTTATTTGATATATCGATTTCGTTAGGCTAAAAGGTTACCCTAATACTTAAATATCCGTAAACACTGTCTCGAAAACTAACAATGACAAGCCATAATATGCAGCATCCGTTTCCTTTGGTCGCCATTTAATTTTTACTGATCGTGTTCCTGAGCGGGTATCAACAAAAAGCAGCGAAAATGTTTTTTGCTGGATAATATATACGTTAACCGAGAATTGGTTCTTCCTCTTCCTTAGGGAGTTATCAGAAGGTATTCTCCAAGAACAATACGAATTTTTATGACCCCAACGTTGTTAACGTCTGGTTCGAAAAGGAAGTAGCGATATGGGATGGCTACTTTCTAAACCTACCCTTTAGGCAATGCTTTCATATCAAATGCCTATTTTGCGTAAACAAAGGATTGTTGGTGTCAAAGTGGGTGAAATAAGAGAGGGTAGGATAGTATGGAGTGTTGTGAATAAAGGAGGTCAACAGTGAGCTTAACCGAAAAGGATCGGTTTGACTGATATGTTACGAATGAACTGGGTTTCGCCGAAGTGATTTATTTTCTCTTTCATTTCAAGACTTTAAACCAGAAAAGAACCTCAAAAGGAGGATCAGGTCCTTAAGCTCTAACACACATTTTATTGAGGATTTAAATTTAAAAAATATAATTAATGAAAATTATCTTAATTTTCTTCCATATGTGTCTTAATATTTCATCGGAACTTTTAAAATCAAACTTTTCACTTAATCACGATAATTATTGTGCTAAGAAAAGGATAAGGTTGTTATCTTTGTAAATTGAGGTACGCGCTTAAAACCCAATGATAAAGAGATGTGAAAATTTTTCACAATTATTATACAATTACTATTTACTGCAAAGTTAGAAGCCATGTTTCGTATCGGGTGACTGGGCTAAATGACTCCTTGATCCTTTACTTTTGTGGGCCTCTGGTCAGAGTAGAACATGTTTTCCTCAATGTCGGTGGCAATGACTAAGTCTTGTTCGTCCTAAATAATTTGTTTGTGTGCTTTAGGAGGTCGTTTTGTTTATCTATTTACGAGAAGGTGCTGGTTTCCTCCAATGGTAGATCTATACCAATCGGCAATTGACGTTTGTCATTGCGTGTCGTTGTATAATTTTCGAATTTTAAAAACGAGAAAATTAATACAAAGCGAATATTGTACCATTTAAATGCTTCGATTTTGATGCTTTAAGTAAAAGATCATCTTTTTATGCATTTTAAATTCTAGCCCTTTTTCGTTGTATGAAAAAAATCTAAATTGGAAATCCCGTTTTAAGAAATAATTTTATCGTTCTCAATTTTGGCTAAATAATTAAACTGTGCCTGGAAATTACCAAAGCTCAAGGCTTTCTTCAATTCATTAACTTCTTAAGTTTCGCTTTCATCATCCCAATGGAAATAAATATGTATTGCCTTAAATACTGCTGATTATTATACTATAGTAATTCTATAAGAAATACGCGTTATATTCTTGATCCTTTTCGAATAACTTAGTGCCTGTATATTTGTATTTATCTCATCAGAAAAATCATCGTGTCATTTAAGTATATTAAAATTAAATATTCTTTTTGTTTTCAACTAACTTTTTCTTTTTTGATGTTTTCAGGCCGTCAGGAGTGAAGCCGTAGGCGGAGCATTTGGGTGAGTGTTGCTTCTAACTTTTTAAGTTATTAAATAGATTTACCTTAAATTGGAACTGTTAACATATCTCCAACTGCGTAATCGTTGGTGTTCTGTTACATTGTTTACTCTTTTGTTCTCATCCTTTGTGGACGTTAATAGGATAATAATTTTGAACGAGAATGGATCTCCATTTTAAGCCTGAGAAAGGAAATCGGATTTATTAAATTTATCGGATAGAATATTATTTTGCTTTCTACTCGTATGCGACAACGAGAGATCACGGTTATGAATTTAGAGATTCAAAGGATAAGAAGTTAACGGATGCATGAATCGTTTCGCTAAATTTCTTTTCGTTAGCAATAAATCCTATGTTGTTAACATTTGTCTGTAACGAATTTTAAGGTTCTTTTCCGCATGTAAGGAATGCAGCCGCGCATAAATTTTATATGGTGGAAGAGAACATTCGAATAGTAATCAACGAGAAGATGGGAAAGGGTGATAGGTAATTTTGCTGTCTGGAACTATTTCAAAGGAGAAATTGGCATGAATAAAGCTCCAAAACGGCATGTCTACTAAAAAAAGTAGACATGCCGTTTTGTTAGTAGACAAATCAACTACAGTAGTAGTTGATTTGTCACCTTAGCTCTCAGCTAGAGCAGTCACCCGAAAAGTGGAAGATTCGGAATCGAGTACCGGTCCTGTCTGACTTTTATGTCCATTTCTCCTTGAAAATAATTGAGTAGCTCTTTAAAAGGACTACGAGTTAAATTTAGCTGAATTCATGAATGGATATATAATTATAGGAAATGTCAATCGTGGGAAACGGAACTTCGTAGACGTGCACAGATTTCTTCTTTATGTTCTCTATTTCGACGAAGAAAAGTTTTGAAGAAGAATAGCGAAGAATCAGCTGTTCGAACGATCTTTTCCTCGGTCGTAGTTGGTAAACATCATGCTTGACAAATAATTCGTTCAAATTTTCGTTCATTTCTCCATAAATGCATCTCAAATCTTATTTTAGCCTCTTGAGAATGCATCGATTACATAACATAGCTATTCCTCAGTCCACTTGCTTATTCATTACCGTTTCAGAAATTTTTTCATGATGACTGTTCTCTCCTGCTTCCTTTTAATCCAAGCATATTTTCCTCAAGACGTTTTTCGTTGGACTGATTTTCGTAGGATTCATCTTTTAAAAGAACCTTGGGCTCCGAGACAAAGTATTACTTCATCGTGGCGCCAGTGAGGGTCTCGTTGTGGAAATTTACGTAATCGGTAGCTAGTATAGATTCGTCTTTGAAGAAAGGGTCCTTAAGGATTCTTTCGTTTAGACGTATGCTGTCAGGTTAGACTCCATTCTTTTACAAATGTTTAGATTTTAGATTTTTACCCTGCAAGCCGCCAGTGCCGTATGGCAGGGGGTGTATTAACTCCTTACCTAATCTACCCTGTTATATTCTCTGATGCTATTCAGAAATAACGACTAAAAGTTAATATCTGTTTTAGCGATTATTTCCTATTTCGTTAAGAAGAATCGTGATTCCCCATTGTTTCTTGAAGTTTTGCTTGTTAATTATTTAAAAATTCACAGATTCTCTCTACCTACAAAATCGAAACAGTATTTGTCCTCCATCGTCGATGTTGGTATTAAACCAGAAAACAAATATGTATCGGAAATTGCCAATTTTCAGTTACCTCCATGTTAGATGAACGCAAATAGAATTGACTTGGGTCGTCGCTAACATTGAAAAACTTTAAATAATAATTATTCAATGGAGAATGGAATTGTAATAGAAAAGATTATTCAAGTGTATAGAAGGTTCAAGATTATGACGTATCATTGGTATTTTTGTTGTTTTTCACATATACAAACGCATACTTACACACATATATACTTAGGTTAACGCAAGTAGCCTTTAGCCTTTTCTCCCCAATGCATATAGATTGACTCTTAAAAACGTTAAAAGCAACGTTCCTAGTCGAAATGCGTATATCAGTCATGGAGGGTACATGTTTAAGAAACACTGCCTCTGAAGTTACCAACCCGAAAGTTCACCTTATTTACTACGTCGCAACTTGGAAGAAATTTGCGGTCAAAGCATCGGCGATAGGTTATGTAACGTGCAGCTTCTTTTAAAGGACATCTTTCACGCAGTAGCAAGGCATCCGTCGCGTCAACTTTCCTCGTTTTAATTTATGTAACGCACTACGCCATCCCTTAACGAGCTCGTGGTAACCATTAGTCTCTTTTTAACCGGCTCTGGTCCCCTGAAAGGGAAAGTTATCGACAGCTTTCAAGGGATCCCTTTGCATCCGCCCAAATGTATGATTAACTTCCTCGTCCTCCAACCTTCCCACGCATTTCATCATCGACACGCCCTACCGTATCTTCTTACTCGCTCTGGAACTCGTAGGTGTTACTGCACTACTATAATTTAGCTCTCCACGACGTTTAGCGGGGCAGTTCCGCCGGTTTAGTCAGTTTTCAAACGGAACGTTTGTTTCATGCTAAAGACTTAACTAGCTAATTATGGAACTCGATACATAGCTTAAGCATTAGTAAATGGTTATCTCCCCTCGTTATCGACCCTTGTTGGAATAATTATCGGCGACATGCTATAATGGGGGTCGAGGCACATTGATTTTTCATGGGCTATTTACAGGGATGACCTTGCCTCGCTCCATACTATCTAGACATGTTCTAAACGAAACGGTTTTGGAAGCTCTCCAAAGTTCACCGTAACAACGCCAAGGTGACTTGTTGTACGAAAGTTTGGTCTCCGTCGCCTCCTGATTTATTAAAACTGCGTTCTCTCAATTTGGACCCTTTCCTGGACGGTAATTTTGTTTTCCGGTCGAAAACATGGGAAGATGTTCCCCGTAATGATGGAATTAGAAATATAATTAGGTATCTAAATCATGGTTGTCCAACCTATCCGGCCGCACTAGAAGCAAACACGCTGGACATTAAGGACCCCTTGAATTAGACTACCATTTTTCCTACAAATACCCCGATTAAGACGGTTGTCAAAGAGCGACTGAATGCCGCGTTAAATTCAGGTTAGCGTTTCAACCGGGATTAGTCATTTTTTCAATTTCTATGCATTAAAAACAGCATAGAATTGTAGGTCGGCTCTTAGGATATTGGTACAAAAGAAAATTCCACGTTGTGACTTTTAATTTATCATTGTGTCCATGTTAGACGAGAATGATGGAAAAGATCTCTATGTCAGAACCAGAAACGGTTCTTAAAGTGGGATAATGTATTGCTTCGCGATATTTTCATTTCCTTCCCGCTTAATTTGCCATCTCAAACATGAGGATCAAAAAGGACCCCATTAGAGACTATGCGAGACAGGAGAGGAGAGCGGAGGACGGCGATTAACAATATTTGGTCCATCGTAAACAATTTTTTATATATCAAATGAGACGTAGTGTTGGTTATAGCGGGTTGCAGTGCATTTGGAGACTGGAAAAATACGACTTATGTCCGGTTGCCTGAGCGTCGTAAGCTGTATTTTCACGTGTTTCATGTGATTGGGACGTGGAGACATGAGACCAGGAGAAAAGCGCGTTTTTAACGGGTTTTACCGTATTTCTTATTCTCGCATAACTATTTTTGCGCAGATTCTTAGCACCTAAAATCACACAAATGCAACCAAGTATCCAATGATACGTATTATTAAACAGATTAACAGCCTATTCAGCGTTCGGTTGAAGTTTAGTCGAAACAATGATATTGGGTCCATCCGAAAAGTTTTCATTTTAATTGATGAGAAATATATTGAAACATTTTGAAAATTTGGAAAGATTTATTCAGTTAAGTATTTTTCATTTTGATTGATCAGCTTTTGCCAAAGTTTGGGAAACTGGAATTGGTACTATAAAATTCACCCAAGAAAGTTCTAACAGCATTGCCCAACTGGAAACGTAACACTAGCGCCAATTCGGAAAACTGCAGGAATTTCCGGATGACCCAATAATTTTAACGTATGATTGCATATCGATAAATTTGCCATGGATGAAAGTTTCCGAGGAAGAAATTCGTTTATAAAATTATGAAAAAATTTACCGGTCAATCTAAAATCCTCAGCTGGTTCCATTCTGGCCAGAGGGCCGTTTGTTGTACAACTCTGAGCTAAATGAAGTCCTCACTCAGGTTGCCATCCAATTGGCTGAATCGGGAATAGTAGCGTAGCTTAAAAGGTAAATCTTTACGTCGTGGAATTTAGTTAAATAAATTTCAATGAAAAAGGCGTGCATGATTTCGTTTGCATTGAGTAATGATTATAGATTATATTAGATTACCAGTCTAATAATTCCATTGAAAGAAAAAGAGAGGCACAAGGTCTAAAATAGGGTTTGGTGTCACTTGGTCGAAGGACAACTGGTCGACCCTAAAAATAGTACACGAGGAGAATATAAATGTTCATAAAAGGAGAGGAAAACTGTAGAAATGTTGGTTAAATGTAGTTAAGTATATTTTAAAGAGATGAGGAGATGAGACGTATGTAGCTTAAAGGATGAAAGGGATGTAAGAAGATACGAGGATATCTTAAGGGAATGGTTCTCGCTAGGAAAGGAAACGTGGAGGACTATTGTGGATAAAGGAAGAAAATGCTAATCCCTAGAATACCGTGAGTGAAATATATGTAGATGGAGCAAAACAGACCTCATCTAGAGATATACTGAGCGATAACAGCCTTAATTTAGAAGTAATCTATTTTTAAAATTTCTAAATGAGTTATTTATATATCGTATACTGCCGTAATATCGGTATGTGCATGCAACCACGGTGATGTAAGGCCTCTTTTCATCGACACAGCTGTTGATGAAGATATGTATTTACATCACGTTTTAGTATATGCAAGTAATTCTACCTTAGAACTCTTTTTTTATTCATCTAGCGATACCTGGTGGAACTTTATCATCAACTGAAAAGTTGACGCGAAAATATCATTTTGCGGACTATTCACGTGTATTCGTTTCCAAGTTTCAACAGCGAAAAACGAATGGCATTGGGAACTGTTTACTTTTCCATACATCGTTATTGTGGCAACTCGTGGCCTCATTTTGAGTAATTGCTCCATGAATATATTTATAGGAAAGAAAATTACTCCACGAATACGTATATATAAAAATTGTCTGGAATATGTTTACCTAGCGCTTCACTGAATGGCTTAAAAGTTTACGGTCTTTTCTTTAGCAGAATTGCAGCATTTGCAACCAAAATTAGTTGAAAGAATTCCCTTCATACTATAAGTATTTATCCAAAGTGAATGTGTTAGTTTTAATTTAATATTATGTAGGTCATTATAGCAGGAAAAGCTGGTTTTAGATGGTGAAATACCTTACTTGTGTTTGTCTTCTCAAGCCATTAAATAGATTGCAAATCTTGGTCAATGAATTTCAAGGATAATTTATGTTGTACGAGAGTCAGTCACGTAGCGCGACCATTTCCGTTCACTCTGTCTATTGTATTTATCAAAATTATCGTCAGGATTATTCCATGCAAATAATCGAAGTATAAAATCAATTACATTTTCCTCTCTTTTACTCCTATTGTTGTCGAGGCAATTATTGATGCCTCATTCGCCGTTACTCACCAGGAAACAATCGCTCCATCCAGCTCGTGGGAAGTGACGCCTGAAATTACTAGCTAGCGACTTAATGGACATATAAATTTAACCATTTACCATTTGGAGGCCATAAGAGGAGCTTGTTTATTTACTCATCTTCTTTGGAATCGTATTTAATGAAAGGAAAGCTTTTCTTCTCTTGGTTTTTCAGATCTTAAACTCAAGAAAGACCCTACTGTTTCTACCATTTTCTTTTAATTTGTGGCAGAACGATGGATTTAATGTAGTGGAGGTCTTTCAGCAGCGGAATTTCCTGCTTTAACTTTTATAATTTTCTTGCCTTGGTTTGCTAGTTAGGATAAACACATGTACTAGAAACTCACCGAGGATTTTCTGACTTAAATAATTACATCTAATGAAATTTTGTTGAGCACCGGATAGTTTTCTTTCGTACCTTCTATTGTTCTTGGTATCGAAGATCTCGAATGAATTATTGGTAATGTATTGAATGAAAGATGTATTACGTTCTGTTCTTCCCGGTAGCTACTTTTCTATATAGTTTAATAAGAGTTCCCAGATGTGAGTTATATGTTTAGCGGACAGATTGAAATGCAAGTAAGGGTCCTATTGTCAACAAATGCCTGAAAATTATATTCAGAAGTGTGAGTCTAATTTTATTTTCATGCTGAAATACGTAGAGGCAATCGAAATTATACAGAAGCTTAATCCTTGAAATATAACATAACTAACATAAGTTCATATTCGTTAAAGCCTGAACTCATACACGTAGTCGTAATAGTCTTATTTTTGAAAATATAACACGATTGGGAGTTTTTGAAGCGATTCGGAACTTTTTACTCATACAATATGCACGGTTTTCAATTTTTCCGAATTTAAACCAAGTACGAGTATATGTACGAGGGAAGTAATTTTATTTTTATACATTAGATATATATGCATGCTAGTGTTATTATACTGGCTGTGATTTAATGGAGAGTGAATAACTGCTTGATAATTAATTGAGAATTCTTCAACTGCTGTTAAATATGCTCGGCATGTTACCCATAAAACTCGTTTTCAAAAGTCTCGTGTAGGAAGGTCATGTAAGGTAGCATGGCTTAATGATTTCTGTCAGGTTTTTTTTAATTAAAAAGAGTGTAATTTGAATCGTTCCTAGGGCGTAAATATCTCAGTATAGGTATATGATTTTATGTAAACCACCGGAATCGATATATTCGAAGCAGAATTTTTGTCGTTCAATCAGTTTGCTCTTTTTAATTAATTTGTTTGATCTTCATGGAAGTTAAGCAGGGTATATTTGATTGAAGTGAGAGAAATATCTTCTAAGTATGGTATGGCGTTTTATAGGCTTAGTTTCTTCATTTATGAAACCTTGCTGTCAGTTAAGAGAACTTAGTTAAGGTTCAATATTCATGGTGTTGCTCAAAATTATTTCCCAGGGCAATGTTTTATTGTTCCAATTAATATTACTGAGTATTTTTGATGATTCTCCATAGAAATTTATTCTTGATGATTTCTCCATGTCAATAGCTAAAAAATATTTTCAAACTAATCGGACTAATTTCAGACATCGCAAATCAAAATAGCCTATTTGACTATGGAAGTTTTATCGGAAATCCTTGTTTTATCTACAAATCATAAAGATATCAATAGTTTTAGAATTGCATTAAATTCAACTAGGCCATTATCCCTCAATGGGATGCCGTGCCATGGACGTTAGTTTTATTCGGCGATGTATCATGGTTTCGCCTTAGCTGGAATATTCCAAGCAGCGGTCGGTGGTGTACATTCTGTACTGTTACGATCTTGTGAGGCTGGATTGTAGGTGGTCACTTAATGACCGGAAGCAGCTGTAAATATTAACTGTAAGCTGGAGAGGTCTTCTCTATTTGCAGACCGTAGGTCGAAGCTAATTTTCAAGGGAAAAATGAAGACTGAAGCAATCCTTCTAATACATTCAAGATTGCTTACTTACAATTAGAAGATCGTAATACCGAGAAAGTACTCCAGAGATTGTCTTGGGCTTTTTCTGATTTTTATTATTATCTACGTATTTAACAAATGAGAAAATTGGACTTTATATTTTCCAGCATGGAAATACCTATGTATTTCCATCGGTTGTACCTGATGATGGTCGTAAGGCCGAAACCGGTCTAATAATGAAATTGTGTGGGAAATACGAAGTTCAATTTTTGCATTTATTAAATGGCGTTCCACGAAGTAGGTTCTAATCATATGGTTTTATGCCCATATTTGGTGACGTTGTTTTTTATCAAAAAACGTAGTTTTTGGTTTGGAATTGGTTCAGCATGGTGGTTCAGTGGTTAAGATATAAGTAAAGAATTTACGGATCGTAACAGATTTCAGTGAAGTAATTTAAGCTGAATTTTATTCATTTATCGTTGTAATTAATGCCAATTGGGATCTCTACAAGAAGCGATTTAAGTGGCGTGATTTATAAGAAATTATGAGTTAATGAAAGCCTTTTCATAGATGAATTTGATTCTTCACGCCTCTTATTACGATATAAACATTCACGAAAACAGGAAATGCCCTCGGCGTTTGCTTATACCTCAACGTAATCTCGTTAGTTTAGCGCCTCGAGGCAATAAGACGCGCTTGGACTTCAATTTGATTTTATATATTGCGGAGAATGTTCGGAAGATAGCATCCCCCGGAGGCCCCACCGCTCCCGCATTATTTAAAATTTAATAAGATAGGTAAGAGGTTCCAGGCCGTCTACTCGTATCTCTTGGATAGGACGTTTCACTTCTTCCTAGGATCTTGACTTGCATTCCCTTCCTATTTTCGGAATCCCTTAATCTCTTCCTATCGCAGTCTGCCCTCAACCTCCGATTAGTCGCTTCCTGGAGGTTTATTTAGTCGTGCGGCCTAGCTCTGGTATCGCATCAAAGATTAACGCCTTCGGCAAGGGTTCTCCCGTTTATTCCCTCGATGCTACTACCTTCCTGCGGCAACGTCGGCTACTGGTTTCAGCCAGTCTAATATCCCCTGAGAGATAGGCTTTATCCATTCCTCTCTCCAGCTTTGGTCACCCACCTCATTTTTTCTTTGTGCCGAGTTCTCGTGTGAGCTCATGTAAAGGGTGGAGAGACATGATGCATCCCAACTTATCCACTTTGTTTTTCCGGGTATACGTTAGTTTCTTTTGATGTTTCTTTTGAGACCGGAGAAGGTGGAGGCGTATAAGATAGCTTTACGAGAAGTTTGCTACATCCCGTCCAAATATTATTTACTGAAAGATTTTGGACTCCCTTCTGCCTCCATGAAAATCTCCGAAATATTTTGCAAAGATGCAAGATGTATATCTTCCTCCACCCTTTTCGACGACCCGTTTGAATTTTTAAAATTACCAAATCAAACTTTACGGGTGTATCTTCTCGGATTTTTCTCTCTGAAAGTTGAGGTGCTTGTGGAATTCGTAATCTTTAGCAAAAAAAAGCACGCTCCCGACTCTAGATGCTCTTATACTGCAGTCTCTTTATCTGTCTCGTTCTGTTGCGTTACCGTCTGAGATAATTTATAAGCCCCTCACTCAGGCATAATTCACCCTCGGTGTTTGGGTTTTAGTTATTCAGGACGTTTTAATCATCGTCTCGGTTGTCGGCGCCAGGAGTTGCCGTAATTTAAGCTTGTTAAAAGCAAAATATGAGTAGTAGAAAGCTTGCTAATAAAATCGTTCGAACGATAGTAATTTGGTAAATATTGTGTATTACTATTCTGTCGTGTAATGCATGTTTCTTCATTTATATCCTTTTTATGATAGATGATATGGTTGTTTCGATGAGAATGTCGATTTTGTTTTTATTACATTTTAATTTAAATCGAAAATTGTTAGCGTTAACCTTGGGCTTTATGGGAGGCTAACGATGTATCACAACTAGTTGCCAATGGGAAATCACTTCGATTAAAAATATAATAGAATTAATTTGGGATGCGTAGATCTGAAGGCATTACATTTGAGTACGTTTTTCTTCCAAAGAAAGTAAAGCCGATAGTATATTTCGCAAAAGAAGCGCAGAGCACCCTTTGATAATACATTTATATGTTGGTTTGTCGTTATTTGTGTACGTCCACTAATTCATATTCTATATCTCTATGTCTTTACTACTCCAGCAATTGTTACTGTAATAAATTGTCAAGAGAATTCCAGATAGAAAAAATTAAATTTGAAGTAAGTTTTGAAATAGTTTTCCAAGTTTGGAAGTTAAATTCTTCTAGGCTGTTTTATTTATTTTAGTTTTGTCTATGTCTTTGAATATTTAGTCGCTCTTAATTTTGCGCAGTCATTGACTGCGGTATCTACAAACCTTTTCCTATCCTCTAAAACTTGAAACATCCCTTACATGTCTTTCTCTTATTTGCAATTACTTGCGGCCCTTTAACCAATCAAACCTACTACCTAGTAGTAACCCTGACGTACCTTCTGTTCTTCGCTAACGCGTTGAAGATTCGATGCAGCTGAATTCGGATTGTAAACGCCTTACGTTCTAACTTTCCAGTCAGTTTCCTTTTTATATATCTTTTTCCGGAAACGAGTTCTCCTTTTAAGTAGCCATATTTTGCGTAGAGACAAATCGCTGCTTTCCTACTTCTCTGTTTCACTATCAGAAGATGTTACAACACCGGTAGTTATCAGATGATATTTACCCAAGGAACTTTCTCCCCTCATTATTAGCTTGTTAACGAGGGAGATTAAATTTGATATAAAATATTTGATTTAGTAACGTGGAAGCTCACCCCACCAGTATCACTTAACTGTGGCATAGATAGCAGAGGAAGGTCATTGAAACATACTGCGTAGCATTGAAGTTAGTTTTCATTGTACAGTGCTGGTATGTAGGCTCACAGAGAAAAATAGTATGGTCTCATTATTTTGAAGAATACCTTGAATTACCATCCACATTTATTCGCAAAATTTTCTACAAAAGTAGACAATATCTATGTCCAACCGTTTCTCAAAACATTGTAATGGATGGTTTACTTCGAAAAATTTCCTCAACTATTTAAAGTATTGGAATGTTATCATGCAAATTTAATTCTACAATTTATCTTTAGTTTGATTTGAAGTGTACTGCCCGCTGGAAACACAACATTTAAGGATTCAATTTCAAGTTTTTATCTCTTTGCATGATTATCCCAGGCGATATTTTTGCTTTGCTAATATTGGAAAAAATGATATCCCCAATGTTGAACATATCTTAAAGAATGAACATGACTAAATTGCTGCTAAGATTCAAAATTGTTCTTTTTAAATCCTTCTATCTAGTCTTATCCATATCTTATATGGCTCTGGAATAAATAATGCATTTCCTGCGGATAAATATTTGCGAAAAATTGGTCTCTTATTAATTTTCCGATTTCCTTTAGCAGCACGCTATTGGGTAGCCTTTTCAAACAGTGACGGCGCACTTTCTTTTTTATCATGTCAATTTCGTAAGCATACCACAGCTGGTCCATGGTAGTTATACTATTCACGATCAAGGATTGTTAAAGTACATTCGTCGAAATTATTTGTGTAACGTGATTTACGAATAAAATATTAAGGATGACATGGGGTTACTCTCATAGTAATAATTTTTATTTCAAAATTCGATTTGCTTAGTTTCTTGTCGCTGTTTATGGAGTAACTTTGGTTCTCCTTACGGTAAATGTTTCGAGTTAGAACTTTTTCTGAAAAATATTCAGCCTGTTAATGAGGGTAATTTAACTTCTTATTTGATTTAGTAGCGCGAAAGCGCACCCCACCCGCATACTTAAGTCTCGCATAGATAGTGGAGTCAGATCATTGTAACATATGAGACGTAGTAGGGAAGGTGAGAAGTAAAGTTGTTTGCCCTTGGTTTCCTCACCTCACTTTCCAACATTAAGTTAAATTCGGAACAAGTTCACTATGGTGAAGCCCAGTGACTCTACGAGCAACACCTTTCGTAGTATTTCATAAGCAGAAACCTCAATTAATGCCATTATTTAGCACTTTCACTCCTCTCTCAGAAGCTTTTATATCACTACAGCCATGAATAAGACTGAGCAAAAAGTAAAGATACATTTTACATCCTCTATCCTGCGCCAAAAGACAAAAGAAAAATATTTCATTCGTGAAGATATGGTAGCAGAGCCAAGTAAAAACTGACGTAGATTTTTGATTGATGCCTCCTGACATCGATACAAGGTTTGTCAGAAAATTTCGCTTACTAAGTTAAATATAAAAAAATCTTATCGGTATGCGCAAGGATTGCAGAGATATCAATTTACAAGAGAGGGAGTGAAACACGGATAAATAAAGGAAATTGACTTTATCGGTGTAGTTCGTCATCGCAGCTTTTTGGAATACGTGTTTAAAATTATCTGCAAGTTTTCGGATTTCTTAGAATTATTTCATCTTTCCGTCATTATCTCGCGTTCCTTCAAAAATTTTTGAATGCTAGCCCTGAATATTTCAGCTATGAATATCGTTTCTCCCAGAATTTCCTCATTCTACGTACATCTTATCATAGAGCTTCGAAAAAATTCGCACTGTTCGGGTCTTGATTGATGTACCTTTAGATCGTTGCGTGTGACGTTATTGTGTCTGATCTACGATGAGATATAGTAGTCACTGACTAGCGACTCTGCTAGTCGAATCTCACGTCCGTCCGCTGTCTGATTATATGTTCAGAGTAGCAGGCGTGCTCTCGCGTTTTTCTGTATTCGTGAAGCGAATATATGATACGGGAGCTCCGTTTTTATCGCCATATCCCCTCGCAGCAGACAGAGCCAACGTGCCCTATCATGAAAAGCGTCTCACGAGTCTACTTTGGTCCATACGTGCCGAGCTGATACTACAGAAAGCATTTGCTACCCCTAATTTTGTAATGCCTTTTTTGGCTTTAGATAATCCAGCGTCCGCCACATCTTTAATTTTAACTTTCAACTTATGCGTAATTTAGTTGATTAAAAATTAAATTGTTTTTAATATTGTAAATTTAGTCAGAATTTTTTTACCGATACAACAAAATTTCTTAAAAGGTCAACGCCGAGTTGTAGTTAAGGATCATATTTCTCATACAAGTATCGTAAGAATTATCGAGAGCTTTATTAAATCTAAGTATATTTAACTATATCTTCACTAAAGAAATTCTCGAAAAAAGAGTAATACTAATGTACACAAGTAGAGGCGATTATATAGCGATGATTTTTAAATACTCAATTTACTAAATCATATCAATCAATAGAATCCAAAAATGTTAACCAAGTTAAATAACAACAAAAATACAACAACAGTAATTGAAAATCAGGAATATATCCCCACAAAAATTCCATACACAAGTAGAAAATTGATTTGTATCATAAATGTCATTTATTAAAATATGAATATCTTTCAGAGTTGAAAAGAAAAAATATAAAAAAATACTTGACGGAAAAAACGTACAAAGATCTCCTGTTGAATTATTTGGCAAATTCTTTATTAAGTGAAATATTACTGAAGGGTATGTGTATTCTTGGATTTAATATAACCTAAAATCTACGGAGGTGGCCGTGATATTGTGGAAATTCATGATATAACTCAGGTATGTACTTTTTCCATAGCAATTTATTATCGAACTACCGTTTTCGGTTACATAGCCATCGTCAAATTCACAGAACACTCAGTGTTTTACTCGGCAATTATCCCCAACTAATACCGTGCATGCAAATCGTTTTATCTGGAAACTTTTAGTACTATCCTGCAAATCAGCGTAGTTATTAAAAAGTCAGTCATCAATAGATTTTTTAACACCCAACGGATTATTTTCGAGCAAAATTGGCTGTCTCACTTCCTTTTTCGAGCGACGCTCTTTGATGGTACTTACTCACAGTCGTTATTTTGGGTATCCTATTGCAACGCTCTGTTCACGTTTTTGTCAATTATCGACAATTTTCGATTTCCAAGCTGAGATTGGACCTCTCCGAGTACCCCTTCCACGACAAGTCTGTATTTTATTCTTTAGAATGGCTGGAGTCGATGATTTGCAGTTCCAAATTCACAAATATAATCGGTAAAATTGTGAATTCTCTCTGGATTTCCAGAAATAATTCCAGAATTATAGCTTGGAGGGGAGGGTGAACTTAAGCATTGCAACTAATAATCTCTTGAACTTCTAATTAACGATGTCACGTGAAATAATTGATTCTCATCGTAAAAAAGTATTTCCTATGTAGATATATTTTAAGCGCTCAAATATTTTTTGATAATACACTTGAGAATTTAGTTCTGAATAAGTACTTGTAGAAAATNGATAATACACTTGAGAATTTGGTTCTGAATAAGTACTTGTAGAAACATTGGGGGGGGGGGTCTAAAGCCCATCACCCCCCACCCTATTACGCGTTAATTAAAAAGGGTAAATAAGGCTTAAAAAATGTTTTGTAGCAGGAAATTATTACGCAAATTAAGGTCTGTATCCAGTTTGGGAAGATTTACACTTAATCCGCTGAAGGGATAGGGAAACGTGTTTAACTTTACACGCGGAGGTGTACACCTTAAAACCCAAGGCTGAACAGATGTGAAAAATAGCGGTGATAGGAGATACTATGTGGAACGCAACTCGCCCTGCTCTCAGAAGCATTCCCTTAACAGTGAGGAAGAGACGTGGGTTGGTAGTGGTTAGAATACCTGCCCGGAAAGTGGGAGACAAGAAAAGTAAGGAGGCCTGGGTTCGTTGCTCAGTCATGCCGATGTTTTTCACATCTGTTTATCCTTGACTCACTGATTCGAAGTCCGATTCGATAGTTATTTAAGAATCGAATCCCCGGAAACCGTCGAATCCTAATTCTCTCTGAAATCGGGCCGAGCCTCGCAAATTCGTTGGTCCTTAAGATCCTTGTAATTTACAAGACGCAAGCTCGAAGATAAGCAACGACGTACAGGAACTCACCAGGGAATAAAAAAATGAGTCTTCCTCTTAACGTATTCATTTTCAACCGGTTTTCTTTCAAGTCACTAATGAATGTCTGCTATCTTCTTTTGGCTCGCTTTCATCCGCAATGATAATTGCGGATTCGAGAGATCTCTCGTCGGTCGCTCGGGAAACGATCGCGGTAATTGCGTCTGGTGAAGGAGTCACGCTCAATGCAACATCCCGCAAATGAATAATGATCCTGATATAAATATTTTGAAGTGGAGTATTCTCAGAAATGTGATTAACATTCAACCTTCTTCGAGAGATGATTGAGTGTATGAAGATTTCGGCGTCCCTTTCCCTTTGGCTATAAATTCGTGTCGAGAATATTGGTATACGTAATATAGATAGCTTGTAATACAAAACGGTAACATAGTAAGGTGTACTCCTTGTATCAACGTAAACGGAGCATTAACCATACAGAAATTGCGACTAGGCCTTTGCTATTTTTTTCGGAATTATGTTAAGCACCATGCAGACAAGATTTGTTTTCGTAAATTATCATAGGTTTAGACAAAGTCGGCAGGTTTTCTTGTGAATAGCTGTTGTAAATTGGTAAGGGTTTCTTCATACGGTAGCATGAAAATCTATGGAAGAACGTTCCAAAATTAGGACAAATTCGCTCGTTAAATACAGTTATAATACTCTCTCGGTTGACTTAGTATTTATTATTCGTTGTTATTCTACCCTAATATAAGTGTCAAGTGATACTAAAAAATCACATTCCTTGACTTTTGGTTCTTGACACTGACAAGGAGAACGTCAGGTTTGTGGAACACGGATTTAGACGAAAATTTCAGTACACTTTCCTTGCACCAAAATAACAGACACGTGTCTGGCCGTTCAACTCAATGCGCCTTTATTTATGCAAAATTTGCAACTGAAAATCGAAGTTAGGCAACCGCGCAACACACGTGCATTGCCATACATATAGCTGAATTTTCCACCTAGAAAAATTTTACCCCTTTTTTTTTCTCAAAAAATTAAATTTTTCTGCTATTTAATTTCATCTTCTTACCTCCCAGACATTCTTTACCTTTCTCGTCAACATTTATTAAAATGTACGTGAGTTAGGTACTCCAGTATATATTGTACTGCCACACGTAGGTTATGGAGTCTCAGCCGTAACTCAGTACCAACCCCGAAGAAAAGTGAGACATCGATCATAGCTATCATACCTTCGATCCCACAAGGCCCAAATACTCTAATTTTTCCATAATGTATACTTTGTGCGGATTATAGAGAATTTATTTTGAGCACTTCCCAGAACGATAAAGAATTGATAATCGAGATATTGTAAGTAGACATGTTTTCGTAACGCAAACGGCAAAGATTTTTACTTATTTTTACACAAACCTGACGTTCTCCTTGTGAGTTCAAGTTGTGGAGAAATCAACTAGAGTTAAATATCTCTTACGACAACTTTGGATTGATTACTATGTAGACAGTGTACCCTTGTGTAGTAAATTACTTTATCATAATAACTGCGTTCAAAAAGATAATGGCGAATTTAATATACAATAATAAAGTGAATGAAATGGTCTAAATGAAGTAGTAAATGCAACAGAGGTGTAGTCATGAATTTAAATAATTTGTCGTTACATTAAGTATTAAGTCATTTCTACAAGTAATCCATTAATTATATCTCTTAAATGCATTTGAAAAATGAGAAGATTTTATGGTACTAAGGTAAAACTAGGAAACTATCAGAAATGGTTAATCCCCTATGTAATGTTCGGATATTTATGTTGATAATCACGCAGTGACGACATAATGGCAGACAGGGAGTTGTACACCAAGGTCAAGGTTGCTTGCTAAAGGCAGGGGAATACGTATTCATCGAGTAGTGTAGAGTCACCGTCGCTCATGAAGAAGTTCTAATATTCAATTACTCAACTTCTTCGGCCGTTAGAATGCGAGGCGAGTAAGGGGAGCACGCTGAAGCAGGAATTAGAAGATTCATTAAGGAAGTCGTTGCATTAAAATTTAAAACAAGACTCCAGGAAATTCCTCGGCTTAAGTTGATCAAGAAGTTGAGATGTGCTTTAAAGACAGCCATATTTGCGTAACTTTAATGTACGCCTTTCACGTTCGACACGGCTGATTAATTTCTGAGAAACAGAAACTAAGTAGGCGTCATGTTTGAACAAATTCCGCATCCCACCTCGAAAATTCGACTCGCATCTTGGAGGAAGTCCTTTGGGAAGACTGGTTGTTTGACATTTAAAGAATACGGAAAAGATACTCCCGATTCATGATGAAATGTGTGATCTTAGCCCTTTAGGAAGACTGGTTATTTGACATTTAAAGAACACGGAAAATATACTCCTGATTCCTGATGAAATGTGTGATTTTTAAGGCGTTGTGTGTGCAAATAAAGTGTGGTTGTTGGTGTAGGATTTATTCTTAGCCTCGGATTTCTCAATGGATGTTTTAGGTCTCTATCGCATTTCGGATTCCATCGCACGATTCAGATCCAGATTCCTTCACTATTTTTACAGGGCTCTCGCATAGAAGCACCAGGTTAGTAAGCGCGCATATGTATTCCTCGTGGATTCCTCTCCGATTGGCATCTATTTGCCAGCATCATTGTGCCTGCATATTTCGTTTATAGATGTGTAGTTGGTGCGCTCGGAATGTATATTAGAAGTTCAAAAGTTTCCTTTTAAGTTTAATATATTGAAATAGTCTATAAAAATTTATATCTAAATTTTGGTCGTTTTTCCATTTTTATGTGGATGAATGGCCGAATATCCAAGGACCCATTGTTAAATATCATGTATTTATATACGCAATGCGAAGTTCTGCTTTGCGAAGTATTATGGAGCTTAGCATTGTTTAAAACCTTGTAATTGGAATCTATTAAAATGTTATTCAGGCTTATAGTTGTTTTAATAAAATTAATCATAAATGGGCGTCGATTGTTTGAAACTTTGTCTTTAACTTCTTTCAGTTATTTTCTCTTTGTAGCTCAGTTACCTTTAGTTGGAGTAATAGCCGTTTAATTAATTTAAAAAGTTTTGACGCAGAAGCCTTTTAGTGTAAATGAAATTCTGTTTTTGATGTACGCAATGGTGCAACGAGTGATAAGGTCAGGTGCATTTTTAATTTTTGATTTCTTCTTCGAAATTAAGCGCAAGTTCAACCTTTTACAGATTTATGACATTCGGGAGAATATCACACGCGAGACACTTACATCACGTGGTAGCATTTTCCCCTTGTAAATTGTTTCAATCGCATGCGGAACTTCGTGCATTATTCCTAGAGCGGGTATGCTCGTTAATATTTTCTCTAACGCATGTAACGTTCGCATCTGTATAACGACATCGTTCGCTGCCGTTTTGTATGAGTCGGCATTCTTTATTTTTTAATTTCACAACCTCCGAATACCCCTAACGAACTCCATGGCATACGAATCCCAATGCCATTTTCATTCCAAAAAGTCCATCGGAATATTCTGAAAAATGGATTCGTTGTATTTCATTTGAAACTTGTTTTTGGAATTTCTCTCTTTCGGTGGGTAGGCATGCTTGTTAGTGAGGCTCATTCGGCTTTCCGGGAAAGCAACTCGTCTGCCGAGCAATATTGGCAGTCGATTCATTTCGAATTTCAAGAGCATTAACGTTTATCGTCAAAATGTCAAGTATACCCGTATGAATAACATATCAAATGCACAACCTAATCTCCAAAAACGTTGATTTTTGGCAAAAGAATCATTGTGTACGTATAGTGTTACCTCAATAAGAGTAGCTATTCTAACGAATCTTTTCGCTGACGTTGATTTTTTTCGCTGCAATACAGATTAGACTTTCGAATGCTTTTAGAGATACTCGCGCATGTTCGCGTGCATTAAGTGCTCAGAAGTTACTAAAATGAAATGCTGGTTCCATGCTTGTTTGGTAGTAAAGAAATAGTGACGCAAAAACGTGTGTTCATATATGCATACATATATCACATGCATGCTCTGTAGTATAGATTATGTTTTAACCTCGGCGGTACTAAACATAGATATTACTGCTGCTAATTTCTTTGGGATCTGTCAAGCTCCTCGTTTTTAGGTCAATTAAGAATTTTCTTGAAGTCAGACTCTTTGCTCTCGAACTGGATTCACGAAATCTAAGTCACTCATCCAAAAATCTAACATTCCCACGATGTCGCTTTGATGTTATAATTCTAAGCGGAGGACTATGTTAAAAATTAGGTCTCCGATATGCTAATGAGATATCCCGAGGTAATTCATAGGAAATATATTCTAACTCAGATTTCTGTTTATTTTCTTGGAAACGCTCAGAGCTATTTAGCTCACTACTTAATCACGGAATTAGTATGCAAAGTGGCTCGTTTTTAGAAATGCTAGGTTTCCGCTATTCCGGTACCATTGCTCCTTAATCTAAATTACACTAATAAGCTACTTATTTACCGGCGTAATCCATTGAAGTAATTGGAAGAAGTTGGTACTTATCAGCGGAATAATCTCTTATTTCATGCGAAATATGTTCATTCTGTATTTTATTCTATTTCGTATATAACATTTACGTCTATTCATATATTAAACGAGGATAACCCAATTATAAAATTCTGATTCATTTCGAAGGGAGGCTTAAAGAACTTTTCAAAGAGAGTTCTCAACCCTAATATAAGATTAAGTGAATTCTATTTTCTTGATTAATATTTTGCTTCTCTAACAATAGCAAGAAATAATCCAAAGGGAAAGATAAGCACCTTTAAAAATTCTATTTTTCTATATTTCCTTTTGTGTCTATTTTCGTTGGAAATGTGAAATATTTTGTGTTTATCTTATTTTTGCTATTATTTTCTTAATTTTTGGAATATCAAGGGATTCTATTATTGACGGAAGGGCGAAGCGAAATATTGGCTACAATTTTGGCAAAATATATGAATACGTGTAAGTACCTATAAATGGTAATTTAATATCAAGCATTTTATCGTCACATCATCAGTTCAGGCAGTTTTCTACATAAATCTTTTTGCTGCCACAGCCAATTGTGAGAAAGTGTACGTGAACGGATCATAGGTAACTTTCGAACGAATGAAAAGTTGACGGGAAATGTTGTGGCAACGTCGGATTATGAAAGCCATTCTCCATAGAATCCCGCAGCTTAAATGGGAATTCCTTCTTTATCTCCGGCCCTCTCGGATTCGAATATTACCTGTCGTTTGGAGGCGGCGACCTGTGCCGCACATTCCTCCTCTAATTTTCATTCTCTAAAGTCTTCCTCTGATATTCGACTCGTGAAGAAGGCTTGTGCCCCATTTCTTCTAAACCCGTTTTGATCATAAGGATGCATACCGCACACTTCCGCTTTTATTCTGTATCTCGACCTCCTTCTCCTTTTAAAATTCCCTTCCTTTTACGCCATTCCCTCCCCTTTTTAAGCTGCCGCAACGCTTCCGTAAAGCTTTCCTTACCCAATGCCAGGTGTTGTTTTGGGTTCCCTCTCTGACATTACCGTGAGCTCGATGCTATGTAATGGTAATGCTGTATTTTCGTGTTTGTTTTTTTTACTTTTCTATCTCCGCCATTGTGCGAGGATGGGTTTTCTATAAAAAGAGCGATGGTGATGCAAACTGCACGCTAGTTTGTTTCCGAGAATTAGGAACTTAAGTATTTTTAAATGCGTTCATCATACATACATTAGTCTCTACCCCATGTTCATGTACCCTAAAATTCCTAGCTTAACGACTGTCCTTTAATTCTTCATTTCTTATCCCGCCCCTAAGGATATTTTCCCGATAAGATTATCCATTAACTAACAACTGCGTGAATATCCTGAACATCTTCGATAGGTCAATCAATCCAAGGAACAGTTTTCCGACAGGTTTGAATTGGTAATTACTGAGATATTCAATATTTGGGATTGTTTAAAAATTGGTTGTATTCTAAAGCAGTGACATTGCCGTGAAATATTAGAGCACGTGCCGAAGGATTCCATTCCACAGAATTTAGACCGATATGCATGAAAACGTACTTTAAAATTGAAAACTTGTAAACTGTACTTGAAAACATTTTTTCTCCTCGTTTGTTTGTTTTTTAGCGCTCCGCGAACAAATGTTTAAAAGCTGTCTGCAGTATATTCAACTCGGACTCGGAGTCTGGTTTACCCGCAAACCCTTTATTTAAAGGTACGTAAAGTCCTTGGGAGAGAATGAGGTTTTTTATCGAATTCGAAAGAGAGAGACTTATGCCATTATTCAGCATCACTCACATCCCAGTAGTTTTTTTATTATCACACCCATGAGCAAGAATGAGAAAAAGTAAATGACCGTTCATCTCTTCTATCCCGAACCAAACGAAAATATTCCTTTCATCAAGATACGGTTGCAGGAACAGGGTGTATGTTTCAGATGAAATCAGACATGCTGCGAGCGTTCCTCCGCCACAAACGAGGGAAAGGAATGTGTATCTCGAAAAAGACGTCAATTCTCGCATCCCTGTGAACTTCATTTCATTGTTTCTACGCGCCTTGTCATCGGCGAAAGTGCGTTGGCACGTGGCGTCTGGTTATAAATGAGTCCGAAGCGTGCGCCACGGATTCACGGTGCGTGGGCGCGAAAGAGGCCTCTTTCCATTGCCCGTGGTGCGCCTTTGAAGGTCGACGTTGTGTGTTCACCGCTCTCCTCCAAAGAATTCGTTCCATGTCCCATTCGATCCCTCCCTTATCGGTCGCTCGCTAAGTGCGCCGTTTGGTTTCCTTTACCGAATGCGAGTGTTCGTCGGTGAGATCTGGAAAAGATTGGTCTTCTCTTATTTTGGGTGAAAGCGATTCTCTTGATTCGTTTTCACGGAGAAGAGTTGTGGTCGAGTCAGCATCGTTTTCAGAAATCACCTCAAGGGGGGCACGAGGACAGTTTATGGGTATATTGCATATTATGGTGTAGACTTATGAAGACATATTTCAATATAAATTCATTAGATCAAATTTTCTGTGATGTGGAGTTCAAGACGATGATGATAATATTACTTACGACGACTTTAATACGCGAATTTTAGTCTTAAGAAACCACTCTTACATTTAGCCTTTTACTAGTCACAATCATAAACTACCATGCCCTAATTAGAATTTGAACCCGGAACCCTAGCGTTGCTAGGTTAGTATGCTAACCACGACGCCACCGAGGCCGGCAGATATTACCCTAAGAAGAATTATTAGGACAGAACTAAAATAGATAGCTTATCGCTGGAAGCTTTTAGGCTTGAAGGAACCATAAAGGCGGTTCTTTGAGGTTTTAAAGGGAGGCATATACCATTCGTGGTCCCCCAGAGTACGGCACTGGTCGTGTATCTTGAGAATGCAGAGCATCCTTGCCGTTGTGCTTCGGCGGAATGTTGTATCGCATAAGATATCTTGGTGTGTAGCATGATTTCTGCTAGTTCTTTTCGTAAATTTTGCCCTGTACGTGTTTAAGGTAACGCTATAATAATATTAATTATGAATCGTCCGTATTTGGGCGAGATTGCGACTAAAAGTCTTCTCTCCCATCCAACCCATCGTCATATCCCATAGAGGTATTAATTAAAGAGGAAAGATCCCAAGGAAGAATGGACTTGAAAATAGTCTGACGGGACCGGGAATCGAACCCGGGTCTCCCAGTTGCCGGTCGGGTGCTCTGTCCGTTGAGCTATCCTTGCAGAACATTTCTCCAAGCCATTCGGGAGACTTTGTGGGCTTGCCATCACTTTGTGTGGCCGGTGCTTCAATGAAGCCGTGACTGCGAACGATGCCGCTATGTGGACGAAATCGCAAAGTCCTTGCCCACAAAGTCTCCCGAATGGCTTGGAGAAATGTTCTGCCGGGATAGCTCAACGGACAGAGGCACCCGACCGGCAATTGGGAACCCGGGTTCGATTCCCGGTCCCGTCAGACTTTTT
>KZ308307.1:1879225-1896283 GCA_000376725.2 Ladona fulva
AAAAAAAAGCAAATACGAAATTCGCTTTCTAAACTAGAAACATAACCATGCCTTAAATTTTGTAATAAGACGCTATGAAACTGTTTTTACTTTCGCTCGCGCGTAAACCTATTGCGAGACGAAGGGGATTTTTTTTCGCGCGGAATTACCGGCACGGATTTTTATTCCTGGTCGACGTTCGCAAATTGGTCATTCCCGAGGGAAAGAATTTTATTTGCGATCCGCGCAAATATCGTTTCGGACCGCGATTTCGGTTGCGTGTGTTGCGAGCGATTAATTCCTCCGCGGCTGTTTCGATAGGAACGGATTCTTCGATATTTCCCACCCATCCCAAGTTGTCGGAATATCTCTCCCTTTCCAATTGATATTCTCGCAAACGTGTTTATCGTAAATTTACGTTCGAGTTGATGAATTGACGTCGCTCGCTCTTCCGAGTGGGAATCGATAACGTACGCGGAAACTATTTCCATCGGGGGCTAATTACAAATTGAAACGTCGTGGGGTTTGATTGATAAATAAGCGAAGGCGTTTTAAAGTTTTCGATACTACCCAAATCCAATGAAAATAGTAAAAGGAAACAGTTGATGTAATTGCTGCCTTACGTAGAATTGAGCTATTTTTAGTAATTCCGTCGATTTCAAATTATGATAGCTTCCACGCCCAAAGAGAAAGAAGAATATTAATCCTTACGCCCTTTAACAAAGATAGAAAGACTACAATACTTCATAAATCATATATATTACTACAAATTTGGGGAGACTGTTTTGTACGTAAATAAATCAAGGAAAGAAAACCTGCTTGAGAAGTAGACGCAAGGACACTTTCCTACCGATTTTTGAGACTTTAGTTAGTTAGTTAGAATAACCAGTAGGTAATGAATTTATGTTTTCATAAAATAAAATATTGCAATAAATAATTCTAACATATTATTAATAATCCAGAATCCTAATAATTCAAAAATTTCAATCCGTTCACAATAGCTTTTTAAGGATTAAAGGAAAGGAAGGTGTCTTAGTAGATCTACTAAGACACCTTCCTTTCCTTTAATCCTTAAAAAGCTATTGTGAACGGATTGAAATTTTTGAATTATTAGAATTCTGGATTATTAATAGTATGTTAGAATTATTTATTGCAATATTTTATTTTATGAAAACATAAATTCATTACCTACTGGTTATTCTAACTAACTAACTAAAGTCTCAAAAATCGGTAGGAAAGTGTCCTTGCGTCTACTTCTCAAGGAGGTTTTCTTTCCTTGATTTATTTACGTACAAAACAGTCTCCCCAAATTTGTAGTAATATATATGATTTATGAAGTATTGTAGTCTTTCTATCTTTGTTAAAGGGCGTAAGGATTAATATTCTTCTTTCTCTTTGGGCGTGGAAGCTATCATAATTTGAAATCGACGGAATTACTAAAAATAGCTCAATTCTACGTAAGGCAGCAATTACATCAACTGTTTCCTTCTACTATTTTCATTGGATTTGGGTAGTATCGAAAACTTTAAAACGCCTTCGCTTATTTATCAATCAAACCCCACGACGTTTCAATTTGTAATTAGCCCCCGATGGAAATAGTTTCCGCGTACGTTATCGATTCCCACTCGGAAGAGCGATCGACGTCAATTCATCAACTCGAACGTAAATTTACGATAAACACGTTTGCGAGAATATCAATTGGAAAGGGAGAGATATTCCGACAACTTGGGATGGGTGGGAAATATCGAAGAATCCGTTCCTATCGAAACAGCCGCGGAGGAATTAATCGCTCGCAACACACGCAACCGAAATCGCGGTCCGAAACGATATTTGCGCGGATCGCAAATAAAATTCTTTCCCTCGGGAATGACCAATTTGCGAACGTCGACCAGGAATAAAAATCCGTGCCGGTAATTCCGCGCGAAAAAAAATCCCCTTCGTCTCGCAATAGGTTTACGCGCGAGCGAAAGTAAAAACAGTTTCATAGCGTCTTATTACAAAATTTAAGGCATGGTTATGTTTCTAGTTTAGAAAGCGAATTTCGTATTTGCTTTTTTTTGTACGGCAGTCGTTATCTTGGAAAAAGAAATACAGTTCGCACAGCTCCTTAGACGGTTCGATTCTGTTATTGCCTGGGTTTCGAACCGGAATAGAATCGAAAACCGAAACGGAAGAACAGTTACTTCCGGGAAAGTAAAACTGAACATGAACTCAAACCGAAACTGGAAACCGTTATTTATTCCGTTCCTATATTTGGCTTCAAGAAATACCCTTTACTGAAGTGTTAGTGGAGGAAGTATTATACGTATTGGTAGGAGTAAAGTTTAGTCTCTTAATACCAATAGATAATTAGAAAGACTTGTTTCTTTCTCGGCGGGTAGTTTGCCGAAATCCTTCTCTGGATCTCAGCCGGATTATCTGGGCGATTTCCACCGAAGATTCGGCTGCAAACTCCGTAGCCATCTTCAGGGTCAAACCGTGATGATGGCTGCTTCTAAGTAATTATTTCATCTACACATATGCATAAGTACCCCTACAAGCCACCTTTTGGCGTGTGGCAGAGGGTTAAACACCAAGCGTTTGAGTTACCTCTTCAGCTTATTTTTATCGTGTATTGTTCGCGGAAAGAACGAGTCCCTAAAACAACTTGTCCTCGCGTCTGTTTCTCTTATTTTACGATATTTCTCTTACGCTCATTGTGGAATCGGCCGAAGTAGCAGGGGGGGTCATATTATATCAACTACGTCTTCCGCAAACGTACTTTCTCTGAATTTAGCAAGCAATCGCAGCCTAGCTGTTAATCTCCTATCTTTCAAAGATTCCCAACCTGAGTCTGAGAGCATTTGCATAACGCTTGCTATTCTATCGTAGCTTTTTTAAACGGAACGTATCTTCTTGCGCTGTACTTTTACGAGTTCGCCACCATACCGTTGCCAAACCGTTGCCACCGGGTCCCACGACCTAATCGCGACGGGTAATTTTAAATAAATAAAAAATAAATACGTTGCTTCCACTGAGTCCCAGATACTCGCCGCGTATTCTCGATGGGGGCCAAGAGGAAATAACATCGCTCTCCAGTCTTTTCATCGCATCTGCCTACAATACGCTTTATAAAAACGAACTTTTTAGTTGCTTAACCGCAGATTTATCTAATATCAGTGATCCCTATTTGTAAGGGTTATAGCGAGATATTCTTTCGTCGACTTTATTTTTTTTCATCCCACTAATTTTGTACGGGTGTTTCTGATGAAATTGTTTATTTTTTCTTTAAAATTGAATTTAAAGTAATGTAACTGAAGAAAACTGTGGTTATTAAAAACCTTCCAAGGGTACGGTATTTTTATTAATGGGAGAAAATACGGGTTTAATCCGGTTCCCCGGTGGCTACCAGAGAGTAACCGGATCTAAAACGTTATTTTTTTTCATTGAACCGTAGTGAAAACTGATACAAATAACACAGCAGTTCGATGCCTTGGGTATTACAGCGCGTTCAGTTAGCGTTATATGTTGGTGACAGATTTATATCGTTAATATTCCGATAAAATCTGGTCCGATATGGAGCTAATAGCGGGGACTCGATAGATTTCGATATGGATGACACGGTATGACGTCATAATTCCTGCGGAGGAACCAAAGAAGCCGACATGCTCCATCTCATACTGTCACGGGACGCCAATAATCTCCTCTTAGTGCATCCTTTGGGTATAACGACCACTCTGCCTTTCGGGAGTGGTAAACAAATTCACGGTCAAGGGAGACACCCTTTCATTCATCATTGTTACCTGTCACGTCCGCGCACGGCTCAGCTGGCACGCAGCTTGACCCATCCAATCGCATCGGGATTAATCTGTGGGAATCGATGGCAGGGTCGATAGGGAAAGATTTCGAAAGGGCGGGACTGGGTGAAGACCTCCGCCGGCATCTGCCCCTCTCCTTTTCAACGTCATTTCCAAGCTGTCAATCAAAATTCTCGGAAACGTCTTATTAACTGTTACGTCAAGTGTGGGACGTACTACCTCGATAGCATGTAGGAGTAAAGGTCAAATGGATGTAGGGGTCATAACTAGAGAGACTCCTCCATGAAAGATTTGTATTAGCTGTAGCTCAGATATGACTTTTTCGGGGTAGTTACATCTAATCAGCTCATCAACCTGAGCAGATCCGGGAGAATCAGGACGGCACCATTTTTTGCGGGTGTAAACACCGTACCCGAAACAAAAACAGAAATACTTCAACCCGAACCGATATAAAAACTATCATTTATTCGAATCTGATTGCCGGTTTCCATCAGTATCATTTTACTTGACAATAAAGCAAGGAGGCTCTACCTAAAATTGCAGTTTACAACCAACTAAACCGAATGCATTCCATTTATCTCATCTAACATTTTTATTATTCTTTAGCTTCGCAAGATTTATTTTGAAATGTAGTTGAATGTTAATCAGAAAAGCTAAGTCTTATTCAACAAACTTTCAGAAGGATATAATATTCTCAGAGCGAAAATAGCCGGTTCGAACCGGTTTGACGTTTTCTGACGGATCAAAACCGAAACAACCAAATTCTATAAGCCGGATCGAAAACCGGATCAATATACAGTATGTTTCGTTGTCTTTCATCAAAATGGAGCTTGTGGGTTTTTGAAATTGCATACATTACACATTTTATACTTTATTTTCGCTGGCATTGTGCACAGCTTATATAACAGCCGCGAGTACAGCGGAATATTGAATCGTTTTATATTTATGATGTTATTAAATAAATAAATCCTGTACCTGTTAGAGGAAGATTTCTTGCCTTGCTATCACTCTGAAATATATTTCTGCGTGTATATGAAACATTGCCTTTAATGGGAAAGGAATGTCTTTCCTGGGAAAGAGATGGCTCTAAAAAGTGCTTGGTTTTAGTCTGTCATCTGTATTTTATTAAATGGTCGGAGGCCCAGAGGGGTAGGCTCTATCTAAACCATTTTCCCGAGCCCTGGGATTAGCTGAGTGTCCACCTCGATTTGGTCGTTGATGAATTAGGACGACCCACTTGGGAGCGAAGGAGACCTGAGGTGTAAGAGGGAATATATCAAGGGGAGATACATACATGTCTCGAAGTTTGACTTTAATGATGTTTATTTCTTTACAGATGTAGCATGAGCTACTGTTTCGTAATTCGTTTTCCGTTTTTCATTCACATATGCACATCTTCTTGGATGTGGATGGCAGGGGAGGTTTTACCGCTTAACCAAAATTATTTCGCATTTACGTGCTTTGTCCCAAGGACATGAAATGAGTTTTATTTTTTTTAAAGTAATTGTTTTTAATTCAGCAATACAAACTTATGCTTTCGCTTGTTAAATAACCACCCCTTTGGATAGCCTTACTTAATTTGGTTCCTGAATTTTCGTGTTTTCCTCCGTCGTCAGCTGTCCCAATAACATGGGTTAAATGTTTGTATCACTTTTTGTGAGGGATCCAAACACGGATCTAGATTAATATTCTTTATAGAAATGCATTACTAATAATGTAAACGAAAAGTAAAACAATGCGCACGGTCATATTCGAGAATCATATATTTTGTATGAGCTAAGTAGAGCCGCGCCGTCCTATGGGTGCAGAGGGTGCATCGCACCCGGGGTGGCGGCATCTAAAGGGTGGCAAGAGAAGCGTATCCAACCATTGCTATCATTGCTACAACATTATTTGTTGTTTTCTATGTGATACACACGACTTTTATAGGAAAGATTATGATGTGAAATTAAAGATTGGCAAACATTTAGAGGAAATAATTACGAATAGCTCAAGACGAGAAAGGAACATTTGTGTCGTGGATTTAATCGAAGAATTGGTATCAGTAAAAGATTTTCTGGCACAAAGAATAAATCCTCTTTAGGTTTTGGAGTATATATTTACTAGAGATCTTTTCGGAGTTATTCCTAATTTGCAAATAGCTTTGGGTGTTGAGACTTTGGGAGACTATTGCTGCTAAGTTAATGATAATAAAATTAATGTGAACTGTTATCTCATAATGACAATTTACTATGTCAGCATACGGAATATGCATAATTATTTGTTACTGATGTTTGGTGACCAATGTAAGCTTGGGAGAGAAGTCATAAAACACTGGTTTTTGAAAGTCTTAGTAAATAATGTTTACCTGCAAATCAGAAAATGTATGGTTTTGGTATTTAATTTTGAGGGGCGGCAAATTATGTTCGCACCCGGGCGGGAGATCGGCAGAGCGCGGCTCGCGGAGTACTGTTTGGTGTTTGCCTTATAAGTTACCTAATATTTAAGTAAGAGGGGCTAAAAATGTATTAGTTGTACTAGATATTTACCTAGCAGTATGCGGGTCGAAATTTGCCCGCGGGTCGTAGTTTGTGAACTGTTGCTTTAGAATGCAGACCATCCGCCCGAAAAGTGGAAGATCTAGGTTCGAGACCCAGCCATGCATGACTTTTTCACTGCCGTTAGTTCCTCCGGTTTTTCCTAAACTCGGAATGTCTCCTTTCCTCACTCAATTATAAGTTTTTGAATGTTTTTCGCGGACGTAGAGCGTACGTAGGGCCTCTAGTTGACGGAGCGAGGATTGTCTGGGTGCGGAGAGTTTAGTTCCATTCGGTCGATCTCTTCGTATGCCTCTTGGGATGAAGCACGCAGGACTGTCCGCTGCAGGATTAGAGTCCTCCAGAGTCCCTTTCACAGTCCTTCCTGAGCCGTAAGGGATTCGCGCTGTCGTATTCCTCTTGCCCGGCTTTTGTTTTGGCTCGTCCAAAGGGTGAGATCCCCTCTCCACCCGCCTTTATCATGCGGGATGATGCACGGCGCAGACCAAAAAAGGGAACGCCTTCGAAAAAAGTCATAATGGTCCTGAGACTCGCCTTCCGCTTCATTTGCGAGCGCCTCGATTTTCGGGATTTCGGAATCCGCGGTCTTAAATGGGATTCGGACCGTCTTAACGCGATGGTAATGCGTTTGATTTCCCTGTGGAAACAATGCTTCCAACGGAGAGGCGCCGAAGTGGTGGAGTTTATAGGGAATTAAACGTACAGTCTCGTCGTAATGATTCGCCTTTGAACTGACGCTTTAAAATTTGAGAAGATTAGTTGCCTTGCGTGTTTTTCGAGGAATTAAGGGATCTCTAGCTGAAAGTGCTTAACGGTTTTTCGAATTCCAGCGTCCGAAAGTCGTAAATTTTGTTCGAAGGCGGCCTTTCCAAAGTTTTTGTACAATATTCAGGTTTGAGAACTTTGTTGCGGTTAGCTTAAGAGAGGGAATGAGGCTTACTCGATAAGCTGGGGAGTGAGAAATTTACGTTGGTTTCCTAATTGAGTCGTAATGTTGTGAGTGGAAATGTCCATGTAAGTGTTTGCGCCTTTAAATAACAGTTTTCATAGCCTTCAATGAGGTTTTACGAAGATGAATTTCATTACCATCACTCAAACCTTAGTAGTTTTCTTGTTATCACAGCCATGAGCAAGCTTGAAACGTACGTAAAGAAGCTACATTTCTCTCTATCTGGGCCAAAATATAACTGAAAAGTGTTAATTTCTTCTAGATTAGATAGCGGGAACCATTGCCCTTAATGTTTCGCATATTACTTTTATTTGGATGTCATTGCAGTCGCTTATGATATGTAGCGTATACGCGTTCGGTTTCTTTGCCTTTCCATCCATGTGATGTATTCATTTTGGTTTTGTGAATGACGCATTCGGTTAATACCAAGCTGCCCATAAGGATACAACATTATATTTAAGCTGCCGGTATTAATGCTTTTCATCTAATCGCCTTATTTTAATTTAGCCGAATCACTGCACTCTTTGATACCCGTTTCTTTCCTTCGTGGTTCCGCTTTAAAATGGTTGCTCTCGAGTTGGTTGCAGCCCACGATGAAGTACTTATGAGTAGGCTGTTTATTCGACACAACCTTCATCAACAGAATCTAAAGGATCTGAAAGTTTGATCGGTAACAAGCAAGCGGTAAAGTAAACACTAACTATGAAATAAACCCTGGTATGCATTAGAATTTTCCGTTTTGGATTCCTGTTATTTCATAGAGGAGCATTTACATGGTAATATTTTATACGACCATATTTCTCTAGAAAACTCTTTTATCGTTCTTGAACAAAATTGTAATATTTCATTCCGCCGAGAAACCAAGGCGGTTTTAGTTCTCCGGTGTTTTTTTACGGGATGATGTTAAATTATGATTATGTTTTAGTCCCGAAAATTTTAGGATTTCTGCTTCATTTCCAGATAAAACGCGCAATAAAGATACATGAAATTGCCCCGTCGCAAGTTATGGGGTATAACTCGATACGAGATAATTTTCCTTTTACTTTAAAATTTCAACCATCAGCTTTGAACTCCTCTCCACTGCTTTCCTGTACGTGAAACCGCATCGTTCTTCAGATAGCTATATTTCCCGCGGGCTACGAACTTTTTGAAAGTTTTGATACTTTGAATTTCAGCCCTTTCGTCATTCGGCTCGCGTAACGGCTGTATGTTGCAAATGAGTAGCTGCAGATATGGCGAGTGCGTATCTGGAAGATAAAGACTTAATTCCGCTGTTTTTCGGAGCCTCGGAGAATGAGGTGGTACACGTGGTCAAAATTAATTAGAGAGTTTAGCGTTAGCGAGGGATATGAATAAATAAGTGTCATTTGATGCCGCAGCGTTTATCACTCCCACTTTCCTCAGCTCAGTTTATGATATATTCCTATCATATTTTCTCCTTTCTCTCTCATTTCCCCTATCATAGCTTTATCTCTCCGCATTCCTGCGGGTTTTCGTCCTTTATCATCCCCGTTTCTCTCTCGCCCGTCCGATCTCTTTGCCTCCCCCTCCTTTTGTTCCTTAAGTAATGTAGCTGTCGTACTCTGGTAACGTAATTTAATTCAAAATTAGATTAAATAAGGGAATCGATTACGATTAATGCTTTCTTGGCTAAATTGTCGTGACCGATTTTTAAGAAGCAGATTCCCTTTTTATGGATAGAGTTGGCTATGTTCAAGGGTGAATTGTAATATAGGTAATTATTTGTGAAAAGTAATCCTTGAAGCAAAATTATACAAAATTGTCAGAAAGTTTTACTAAGCGATGTTTTAACATTACGTTGTCTGACCTCATTGAGGCGGAGAATTTTTGTCGGACTCCCACGCTGTCTTATATTGAGTTTTATAGACTGAAATGTAATTGCTACATATTAATTCAGTTGGGATACAAATTTTTATCAGTTTATCTCGAAAATTTTATAACACCCTGACCATTTTGAGGAAACCAAACCCGAGGCTGCTGTTACCAACGGCGAACGTCTATTCGGAGGCCAAAAACAGACTTGTATAGTCATACATCAAGTTAGCGTATATCATATGAACTGTACCTTTCGTCGTATTTTCCCAAATATGCAATCGTATTTATCAGTGTGCACTTCATTAACCTTCGCATTTTTAATTTGAGATGCCTTATGGGTTATTAATGTTCTTGTATTATTCCATTGGATCTACGGCGATATGGTAAAAAGGACAACTAAAATACTCGATTCTTTTAATACTCAGAAAATTATGCTGTAAAGTTAGGAAAAGCCACTTCTGGTTCTATCTTCTTTACTCGTTAGTATTTTTCACGTTATTCGAACTCATTAGTATTATCAGTAATGTATGTACGTAAGCGATTATACACGCAAAGTTTACATGCTTGATTTTAGATGAACACCAAGTGTACCGAATCCCATCATAGCCTAAGAAAATGAAGCAAAGGTCGTTCTGTCGTGGTAGCTTATAGGCACGCACGGAAAGTGGAAGACCCGGGTTCGATTCCCGGCTACGGCAGACCTTTTACTCTTTCATTTCTTCAACTAATGTATATTTAATAATTTTTATTGTAATGATAATTATTAATTGTAATATACGTACCAGCTACTTGTTATTTATATCCATGTATGTATTATTTAATTTTAGAAATAACGACTGACATTCTACGGCGTAGTTAAGGGATAAATAACCAGGAAATAAAGCGTAAAAATCGATTGTCGTAGAAAGGTAGCAGAAAGCTATAAAATATTACAGGAAATTTTGATTACTCATGCTCGATATTTTTGGTATCGGTTGGATGTCTCCGTGAAGGGATTGAGTTCTACATGTGTTATACATGAAGGATCGCCAAACTTGAATTGATTTAAGACCTTCATGTTTCAAATCTTTATGAAGTTTCTCCTTGTCTTATCTCGAAATCTTTAACGTGTCTATTCAAGGTTGAAAGATGTCGTCTCAAAAGGTAGTTAGGTGGGCGATCTTTCTTGCAGTTGCCTATCCGACCTTTCATATCTCTCCCTCTTTTCAATAACCCCTTCCCATCGCATGACCACCTTCCCTACCCGAGCCCCGCTGTGCCAGGAACCGCCGGAATTTCGGCTTTTATGCGCTCAACCACGCTTTGGAATATAACTGAGCCGGCGGAAGCCCCACACCTCCCATTCCTCGTCTCTTTTGCTTCTCATTTCCCTTACGTCTTCATCTCGTCCGTTTTCCTTTTCATTCCTCCATTTCGTGTTGTGATGTGGTAGTGTTGCCATAGTTAACGGCTCACTCCGCTAAAAATGTTATTTTTTATTCTTAGATTTTTGGGATTCAATTAACGAAGACGTATTTGGCTGATGATGTTTTTGTGTATGCTCGCGTGCGTAAATAATATTTTTTAGTCATCACCCCAAAGGGCGATGGAATCTTTAACCCCTCCAACTTTAGCTACAAAAAGCTTTGGAGAGGAGATAAACCTTATTTGGAAAGCTGAGGAGTGAGGTAGTTACTTTCCTCTTTGAGTCTGATAGCTGTAAGCGAAAAAAATCCATTTCTACATCTACATCTATATAAATACCCTGCAAGCCGCCTTCGGGCGTGTGGCAGGGGGTGTAAACACCAAGAGTAGAATTACCTCTTTAATTTATTGCAATGCGTATCGTTCGCGGAAAAAATGAGTCCCGAAAACGACTTGTCCTCGCATCTATTTCTCTTATTTTACACTCACTGTCGGATCGGCCGAAGTAGCAGGGGGGTCGCATTATACCAATTACGTCTTCCGAAAATGTATTTCCTCTGAATTTATCTAACAATCGCAGACTAGCTTCTAATCTCCTTTCTTTCAAGGATTCCCGACCTGCGTCTAATGATTTAAATGGAGCATAATGAGTAATACTTAAGTTATACCTTTGAGTAGTACTTTTCATACTGTTCTAGAGAAGTGATCACTGTGGGTACTATTTTTCTGTCTGAGAACGAAAATAACACACCCAGAGCCGCACCCAGCCTATCTGTCGCCTGGTTGCGGACATAATTTGCCGCCCATGGAAATTAAATTCCAAAACCATACATTTCCAGATTTGCTGATAAAAATTATTTTGAAAGACTTAGGACAACCAGTGTTTTATGACTTCCTTCCCTAGCTTATACTGATTACAAAACAACAGCAACAATTAATAATTCGTAATAATAATAGTAAATTGTTAAAAGTTCAAATTGCTTTCGAGTAACATTATTATCGCAATGGGCATAACTTGATGATCGTAACAAATTGTATGATTTGTAAGAAATCTATTTTTCACAACTAAATATGAATGTTTCTAATAACTTATAACTAATACTTTCCAAGGCAAGTCGTGTGTATCACACAGCAAACAACAAATAATGTTGTTGTAATAATAATAATGCTTGGCTACGCTTCTATTGCCGCCCTTTAGATGCCGCCGCCCGGGTGCGATGCACCCCTTGCACCCATAGGACGGCGCGGCTCTGAACACACCCTTCATGGTAAGTCGGGAGGAAAACCCCCCAAAACCTCCCGAAGACACACTATTCATTACAAAATATAAACAAACTTACCTTACAATTTCAAGCAATTTACATAGTAAGCTATGTTGTCGTAAGAACTAAATAATTCTTTAATGACCGAAACAAATAGAAATCAGTGTTAATTTATTGAAGATGCCTACGCTTATTCTTTTATTTGGTAACCAATTGAAAATCCTAAAGGCTAACGGATGTTATTTTGGTGCGAATTGTTTTCGTTAGCCGAGAGAGTTAGTTTGTTATTCTCCATAAACAAAGTACATTGCAAGGATTCGTCAGAGGAAAGAATATATATACGGATATAACCTGAAATTGCCAAGTTTAATATCAGGTATACAACAGATTTTACATTGTATGATACACAATACAATATCTTTTACATGGAAACTAATAAACGATCGAATACTCGCGAAGTACTCGCGTATGGAATATTTAAAAGCGGTACTACTTAATCTAGCTGCAAAGTGTCTATAAATAAGGTATGCGTTTGAATTTCTGTTCGTATTTAAAACTATATCATTGTGAATGTGTTAGTACCTCGGCTAACAAATACTATTCCTTCCGGAATCATCTTAGTAAGGCGAAACGCTGTTTGCAATCGTCACTATATCATTGTAATTCCTAAATAAATAAAATAAATAAATACGAGGAAACAATACCAGTAAACTACCGCTTTCTTTTTCTATTAAGTGAGAATTGATAGCTGCAATGTTTTTAGGTCATACGTGGGAATGCGGGACCTGATTATCATGTCGATCTTTCAAATGAATTTTGGAGGCAATAAAAACGGAAGTAGCGTATTCAGTGATGGAAAGCTGGTTGAAGATGGCATTGATCATTGATGCAGTGACAACTATCCTATGACGCTTTCGTTTTTATTATCTTTATCCGGATCAGGGGATGGCAAAATTCTTATCATTGACCACATGCGGTTCTATAGTGGTAGTATTAGTTTTTGGAGGTTTCCTCTTGGTTCTTCCGGCATTTTGATATGGCTTTCAATTAATACCGAAAATGAAAAATGAAATTTATGTATTAATAATGTGTCGTAAATACTAAATTAATATAAAATTTATTTGTGTTGAATATAATGAAAGTCAATACAATGCAATGTCAATACAGTGATACAATGTTAATTGTCTTTGTCAAAAGGCAATTAACTTGTAAACGAAAGAAAATTCTGGATGAAAGGAAACGGTTGGGTCGATACTACTCGAGGGAATTTTTTTGCATTCTTATACTTTGTTTCTAGCTTTATTTACCATTACTGCTAAGAGTCGAGACAACCTTAATGCAAGTAATCCTTCATTCAGTTAGTCTTTTATTTATTATGTAGTAAAAGTAGACGTTATCAAATTTGAATGAGCTGCGTTTAACTTGGAAAGCGGCAGACTTTCTGTCCACCTTGGTTTGGGAGCAGAAAAGAATTTAACGTGGGTTCACTCATTTGGGAAAACCGCAGTCCCCTGAAAAGAGACAAAAATTTTTGATGAAGTAGATGGGCAAAAGACCTCGCTTAGAGCGCCACTACAGATTCTGATAAAACTGGAGAAAATGAGAATAGACGGTCCCTTAACCCTGTTGAACTTATCAGCCTTCCATTTTTGCTTCTTATTAACGAGAAAGTAACAATTAACAGCATTTGTAATGGATCATGTAAAATTACTTTATAAATACATCCGTTATTGTCAATACCACATGAATGCTTATCGTAGTAATTAATAACAAAAACGAAGATAGTGTTCAAATGGCCATTTTTCTCTGTATTTTCAACATTTTTAAAGAATTTATTCGTTTCAATGCTGCTCTGAGCTCCAAGTAGTTTCTGGAAGGTAAAGTTTATTATATTTTTAAACACAGGTTTCCAATTTTTATGGTTCCCATACCTCCCTCAGGTTAATTTTCCTCACCTCCAATTCGAAATCTGAAACCGAAACGATGAGAAATGAACCCCTCCTGAACGGCTCTATATCAAGATAGTTGTAGTTAAATTAAGTGGTGCTTCTCATACGAAGAAGAAAAGGAGATGTAGAAAATCCTACCATTGTGTTCGGAAGGTGTAACCGCTAAATTTTCTGCTCACAAGCGAAGACTAATTTGCCAGTTGATTTATAGATTTACTCCGTCACGGTGGATTAGAGCGAAAAATTCCTATTTTCTAATTAAAGCCTAGGATGTATATTTTTCGGGGCGGAAGATTCCGTAAAGTTGTTCGAATCCCAGCCTAACCCGCAACATTTTAGCGGAAGTTAATTAACTTCCTCACCGAACGAAGTATCGACGGCGTACTCGCACATTAAAAAAGGGACGACGAAGGCATTTTTTCGACGTTCTCGGCTCAAACCCGAGATATTGCAAAAAATTGCGGAAACCGAAAAAAATCGCGAAATTAGAGAGACGCCACTTTTTCCTCGTAGCTAAACGCCAATTAGTTTTTCCCCTCCGTCTTCTTGGTCGTCCGAAAACTTTCAACGAGGAAATGGCTAAAAAATAGACGAAAAAATATTAGGCCTCCGCAAAACATATTAAGTCTGCCATCTCCGGCGTCGTACGTTCTTAAGGCGTAAAGGGTCTGCAGAAGTTAAGTCGGCGGAGAAGCGTGGGGAAAGAACCGAAGCTGCGCTAATGACGAATGCTATTCGTGGTGGTGGCCGGCACCTCCGCTCCCAATTGCCGCTCCCCCTTCGCCCACACTCGTCCAATAGGAATTCAACCATTCGGCCTCACTCTCTCCCTTTTTCCGTTTTATCTCATCCCTGGCCGTGGGTTTCCCTATCCCATTACTCCTCCGTAAACCCTCGGCCCTTCCCTTCCTCGAGCTCCGCGTTTGACGGATGACTTCTGTCACTAATGGCTGCGGACGGATGATTCCAATTCTACTAATGATCCGCCTTCCAACGCACCGGTTCCTTGTCCAAACCGAGCACGCTCGCACCTCCCTCTGTCATCCTTGTTTCCGAACACACAATCCCACTCTTACAGATAGCGTCGCTGGTCGTTGATGAGGTTGCCAACCTGCTGCTTACGAGCGGCACGTGGCTCCTTCAGGATCAATTACATATTCAGGGTCTTTTTACAGTGGTGAAGAATAGGAGTTAAGTATGTTTAATTTATTTTTGCATCAGTTTTGCTGTAGGCTGTGATAATACGAAAGCTGCTGGGGTATGAGCGCCGCTGAGTAATTTTATTCTTTGTGGTAACTCCTGATTGAATGCAACGAAAAGTGTTACTAAAAGGGTCAAAATATTTCATCGAAGTGGATTTTTCACTCGTATTCACACTCTAGATCAGTTGGAAAAGCAAGTGGAGACTTAAGCCTCATTTTTCATTGTAATCGTCATTTTCTCACGAGGTAGAGAGGCAGTTGTCTAACGATCGTTATGGTAAACACCGGATCAAAGATGTAATTAGTTTTTCGAATAAAGCTGTTGAGAATGTAGTAATAAAAAGCTTAGGTTGAGGAAATTAGCAGCCCTTAACTTGACGACGTTACAGAAGACAGTTTTACTCTCCTTAATCATGCGTAATCGAGTGCACCGATTCCTTACAGGTCACTCTGCCAAGGTAAAGAGTGATACTTTTCTGTGATAAATGGCTCATACGCCTATTTCTGATTTACTCATTGTAGCATCGTTTTCTTTAACGTCGATTCTCCATCTTAACGTATCCATGTTTTTCTCCAGTTTAGTTTAGCCACTACTTTCCTTACCGGACTGTCTCTTTACTTAAGTAAATTTCCCTCTGAAAAGAAGCGAGACGCCCCAGATAAATCGACGTCGCAGTAGATTCGTTTGTCATAACTGAGATCGTCCTACATTTCCTGCTCCATTTATATCATTTTATTATCTCATTTGCTGCCGTCTGCTTTCTGTTTGGATGGTCGCTGAAAGCTCTATTGTGTTTTTCCCATAGAAATTTTGACTGATATATGAAAGTATGGTTGCGAGGGTTGAGCTTAGGATATGTATATGTCCATCCCGAATTTTTTCACGTCTTCGTTTCCAGTTTGGATGGAAAAATATCAGATTTGGTTATGGTTGGTTAATGAATTTATACGAATTAAAGGATGAAAAACATGCACGGCTAGTGGTTTGGATCCTATTAGTTCTGAAAACAAGGTTAGCGTCCGTTGCGTATGATTTCTGTTTTTAAATACATAGATGTTAATGTTCATTTTTTTCAGAAGCTTATTTTAATATTTGTGGAAATTTTTGTCCAATTCACAACAGTATCGTAAAAATATGCGTTTGTGTAGAAATCATATTCGATTATGTCGTGAAACCTAGCCTTGCACTAGGCTGTGGCTGAATTAACCGGAGTATCAGAAGACCAATTTGCCCAGGATTAAATTCCTTGGGACCAATTTCACGGGAACTGAATTGCCGTCTAATGGCAAAATGTTTCTCTTTCTGTAATGATTGGCAAGGTTAATAGAGGTAACGTAAGGTAATCTATTCCGATTTTTCGAAAAGTTAATTGTGGATTCGAAAAAAAGGTTTCTAATATCGATATTTATCCTAAAGTTATGAAGTATTTAATTTTGCAATTTATTCATCTACATTTTGTAATATTTTACTCCGTTTATTTCTGTTGCATTCGGTCGATCAGTATTAGCTGCTCAAATTTGTGACGACATTATTTACCAAAACGCGTCCTGCATTAAAAAAAAATAATATACTAATAAGGAAAAGGGTTAAAAGTAACTTTGCACAATAAGGTTTGCGCCAAGGAATACTTCCAAGGTGAAACAGACATGAAAAAAGTCTGACAGAGCCAGGACCCGAACCCGGGTCTTCCAATTTCTAGGTGACTTCTCTAGCCATATGAGCTATAGTGCCAGGACAATCAATCCAAAAAAAAACAATCCCGATCTGTATGTCTAACTGTTCTGGCACGATAGCTGAATTGGCTAGAGCAGTCTCCTGGAAACCGGAAGATTTGGGCTCGAGTCCCGGTTCTGACATATTTTATTCGTGTCCTTTTCTTCTAAGGATTAATATATTTTTTTCAATAATAATACTTTTTTTATTAATAATAATACACACAGTGTATTCTTACACTGTAGAGTACAGAAAATTATAAAATCAATGGACACAGAAAATTAATCAGGTAACAATCAGGTCCCCCTGAGCCAAAAGCTCGTCAGGAGGTGCCATGGAGTGTCACTTTTTACATAAAATTGCACATAGGATCAAATAAAACATGTTAATAATATCAAAAAGGAAAACAAAACTTAGAACAAAATACAA